>NW_019104497.1:997275-1103849 GCF_001995035.1 Momordica charantia
CTCCGTTCACTTATTTTTTCACTAGGGTGCTAAGGATTATTATTTTTTTTATTTTTTTTTTTGAAAAGGGGTTCTAAGGATGTTTTATTATTATTACTAGTTCATTGGGAATATTAGATTCTAAGATGCTTTTGAACACAAGTCTTTTTAACTTAATGATGGATCTTTTCCTATTTAATTAATATTAATGAGAATCCCACAAGAAATCCACATAAAAGAATTTTTTAGCTCATCTCAAATTCAAAAAGTGAACTTTAATACGTGTTCTTAAATAGTGCAGATGTTATTATAAAAAAAAATAAAAATAGTGGAGATGTTTGATTTGGTTTTGGAATGAAAATAAGGAACATCTATTATCTACCTATTTTTTAATTACCATATATATATATATATATATATCTACAATTCTTTTTTTTTTTGTAATTTTTTATTGTTCTTGATTTGAAAAAAAAACATATATATTACAAATAAATGTTTAAAATTTGAACATAACTGATAAGAAAGGTGTACAATAGCTCCTCTAATTATTTGAACTAACAATTTGACCTTTTAATATTAGTTTGATTCCATGGAAGAGAATTGTAAGGTAGAGAGTATTAAAAAACAAGTATATTTTTAGTGTAAGAATATGTGGAGTGAGGTCTAAACACACGACTTTTTGGTCGACTATACATATTTTAACTAGTTGAACTAAGTGGAAAAAAAAATGGTGTGACATACGAAAAATGTCAAAATATATGTCAATATATATATAAGTTTATAATATTATATAAATTGTTGGAATTTGTGATTAAAATTGTTTTTAATATAAAATGATGTATCCCAACTTATGTCAGAGGATACAACCTTATATGACAGACTATGTTCTTTTATCAAAAGACATGACCTTATCTGAAAAGATATGATTATTTAAATTAAATGAGATTCAGAAGAAATCTTCCCTAAAATTTTCGTCAATTTTTGTACTGTACGATTACTTAAATATATACTTTGAGCTCCTCGAGTTCTGTGCATGAACTACTGCATTCATGATTGGTAAATGCGTCATATTTTGAGAGACAGTATTTCATGCAACCTTGAGCATCATAAAAGGAACAAAATTGTCTTTAAAGAAACAATGCTATTGTTGGATTCGAACTATTTAATTTTGTGTTTTCTTAAATTTTTTATGCATATTTCTCTGACATAAAATGGTTTTCAAATTACACATAAATTATAGGGTATTAAAACCAAATTCTTCAACTCAAAGTTTGGATTTGTAGCATAGTGTCATAATTTTTTCTTTTTGAAATAAAAAAAAATGTGGGCATGATTTCAATCTTTGACATATAAAGAAGCTGTTCGTATCTTAAACCCGATTTGATAATTAATTTGTTTTTAAAATTTAAGTACATATATACACTACTTGTTCTCGGCTAAAATTGTGAAAACTAAAAGAAATAAATTTCAAAAACTTTTTTTTATTTAAATTTAGCTGAGCATTCAAATAAGAATTTGTGAGGAAGTAATCATAATTTTCAAAAAATAGAAAATTAAAAGTGATATTAAACTATACATACTTTTTGTCTGAGTATAACTCAAGTCACATATCTCCGATTAAAATATTGTGAGTTTGAACATAATTCCTACATGTGTATTAAAAAAATAAAACTATTAATGCTCTCAAACTATCTTCGATTGATCTCTTATAACGAGAAACAATTTTAGCACATACAAATTTGAGAGTGATGAATAAATATCTTATACACTAAATTATGATGGGATGAATCATATAATATAAATTTAGTCATATGCACTCACCATAATATATAGTAATACATATATCCGAGTTAAATCCTTCTTTTATAGCATAGCCTATATATCCATTATTCATCATACATACACTCGTGGTTCCCAACCTCATAAGAGAATATTGTCATAATGATTTTTTTTAATAGAATATGTGTTTTAGTTGAAATTCAAACAGAGAGAAATGACATGAGGAAAAAATAACGAGAGAGAAATGACATGAGGAAAACCCAAGAAGCTGGGCTTATTGGGCCTTTGAAGCCCAAATAAGCGTATTTGTGTGAAGATATTATTGGGGCAGAACGTGCGAAAAGTTAGCACGTGGGAGGCCATTGAGCTGGCCAGCTTAAACCCTAGTAATAAAGAAGGGCAGAAGCGAAAAACCCCGAGCAGCCAGCAAATCTCCGTCGCCGTCACGAACCCATTCTTCCGCAGTTCCATTTTCTTCCAAAGTAATGGGGAGCGACAGCGAGGCTGAGAAGCCACATCAGAAGGAGAAGAAGAAGATCGTTGCTCTTGCGCCGATTGCCAAACCGCTTGCCGGCAAGAAGCTCTGCAAACGTACCCTTAAGCTTGTCCGCAAAGGTATACGATCTCTTCTTTTTTGTCAACGCAGGCCTTATCCGTCTAATCGCAATATGAGTCTGAACTTCTTTTCTTAGCAAATCTTTGAGTTTTAGTTCAGCGATGATTCCCCAGATTAGTGAAGGCATTATTGATTGTGTGTACGTAGTTTGAGTTCGAATTAGTGTAATTGGATATGCTGGTTGAATCTGTAAGTTGCTAACGAACCACTAACCAGAGTGGTACCTCATTCAATCAGGCCTATGTTGATGCTGTTTCTGCAATTTGATGTTAGAGCATAAGTTGTTGAATTCAAGTGCCAGCCTACGGCGGTTGATTTACTTTGAATGGTCCTTGTTGATATTAATTGCGTCGTCGTTCTTTGCATTGCCCGTTTTTTATACTTTCATTTTCCTCGATTAAAGTGACATTCGTATCAAATGTAAAGCAAATTCCATCCTTGTTCTTCCAGCTGCTGAGTACAAGTGCTTGAAGCGGGGGGTAAAGGAAGTGGTCAAAAGCATAAGGCGTGGTCACAAAGGGTAATTTTACTATGATTTTTTTTTATCTTACTTTTAGTCTTTTAGGGGTCAAAGGGCAAGGAATGAGGAAATAACGAACCATAGGGTTATAGTTTTCTCATTTAGTGTTCATTATTAGAAGCCGTGCAATGGACTTGTTGGTTACATGGACAAGATAAATTGTAATAATTTTTTAGATAGACTAAAATTAAAAACCAAGTCTTTGGAACATTTATATTTCTAATATAATACCTGAAATTCTACTGAGTAGTATCTTTAATTGCTTTCCCACCTTCATCTTTTGTTGTATATAATGCAGATTGTGTGTAATAGCTGGAAACATATCCCCCATTGATGTGATCACCCATGTTCCGATCTTATGTGAAGAGTCAGACATTTGCTACATATATGTTCCTTCAAAAGAAGTAAGTTTTTTTTAGAATTCATTAGTAATTACGGCACTAAAATTGAGTAACGGAAGAAGAAATGACTTTATTTTTAACTTCTACTGTTTTACTGCTCTAACCAGGGGGAGTGGGGTTGGCTAGTGTATTGGGAATGTTCTTTGCTGTTTGTTTGTTGGCGTGTTATGCAAAGTAGTCGAGGAATGATGACTATTTTGATCATTGTTTGTGGATCAATTATCAATGAAATACATACTCTGATTGTTTTAGCTTGAGTTTCATTATTGATTAGAAGTGTAGGGCATTATTAAGTTGAAGATGTTGCAAGTTAGTTGCTCAAAGCTATTGATTTCTTTAAATAACATTAAGTTCCTTAGGACCCTTAAAATTTACCTCAATGATAATTTGCTATGATTCTTCATATTCGTTCTCATTATGGTGTGGTGAAATTTGTTCTCCAGGAACTTGCCAATGCAGGGTCGACCAAGAGGCCAACATGCTGTGTGCTGGTACAAACCAAGCCAAACAAAGGGGAGCTTGGATCAAACGAACAAGAGAAACTCAAGGCGGATTACGACCAAGTTGTAGCAGAAGTATCAGAACTTACAAGTAGTCTTATCTGAAGGGTAAAGCCATTGTTCTTTAACTTCCCTCTATGTACCTGTAGCTTTTTCCTGCGAACTGGTTAGTGCAGTACTGTGTTTTACCTGAAAATTTGTTTGGTCATATGCCATTTTTATTCCTACCATCCCTCTTAATATTAAGTAAGTAGAGAAACCTAGAGGTGTTGACGATGATATTTTCCATCTAGTCTGTCCAGTCAAATTTGAAAATGTTCTATGTTTCTCGGATTGCACAGGATTCAGTCAATGGGTCGATCTTTTTTAAAAGAATTCAGTGATTCGATAGAATTTGTCAAAATATAGCCTTGATTTTAGTAGCTGAACGATTCATTTTACCAAGTAAAGGAAGAAGTGCTTAAACCATTCATGTCCACAAAGGCTGCATCAGTTTCTTCAATCAAAGTCCATGAAGGGGACAGTGTCCGGAGTGTATGGATCATGCTGCTGTTCCATTAAATCTCTTCTTGAAGCTTTCGTGTAAAAAACTAAGTTCAATTTTATAGGGCTTTCTCGTTTCTGCAGTTCTACGACAGAGTAGGCAATATAAAAATTAGACTTCTATTCGGCCTTTCATCATAGGAACCATCAATTTTCTTTAAAATGAGAGCTCGTGATTTATTGAAGTCCAACATTTCAATTCTTAATATGAATTCATCTGAATTGAGAACTTGGGATTAAGTATAAGATTTCAACCTTAATTTCCTTTCGAATGGATGAATGAAGAAATGTGATTTGTATTGCTGTTTGGGCATGATATTTGGGGGACTGTATTGTGTAAATTTATGTTTAAATCAAGATTATACTTTAAACAATTCAATCAAAGAAAACTTTTAACTATAGTTAAGTTTTTTTTTTCCTCTGAGGACGCATAAAGCTTGTTCTTTCTCTCTTTTTTTCCCCTTTATTACTTTTAAAGATGCTTTATATAAAGAATTAAATAAACATGCAAATTTTTTCCAGTTATCTTTTCTAAAAATTATTTCCGTTCTTATTTTGTAAAGCTACTAATATTTTAAAAGGCTAAATATATGTTTTAGTATTAATGTTTAAGCGTTTTATAAGGTTTTAATTGAGTCTTTTGTATTTTAACATTTTTTAATTTATTTTTTTATTGTGGGTAAATATTAAAATAGTCTGATAACAAACTTATATGGCATAGTAATTAGTAATCGGTAGAAATTTATAAGAGAAAAGTTAGCTAAGAAATAAAAGTTTCAAATTTCTCCAAGATTCTAAGAAATTGGCATAAATATTAAATTTTTTTTAATGACAAATTTTTCTTAAATTTCAACCGAAGTATTATATCAAAGAAATTTATAACCAATCAATTTCAATTTTCAACATGTCACCAACGGTTGAGAGATTAAATTAAAAAAAATAAAATGTAAAAGATTAAGTTAAATTTTTTTTTCTACACCATAGAGATTAAATTGAAAAAATGTAACAATAGGGACTAAAATATATATTAAAAATATTTCTTAATTCCCCATGAACCTACTGTTATATTTTTAAATATATATTTTAACCCTATAAACTATCAAAATCGAAGGCTAAAAACATTTGTAAATGTTTAATGTTTTGTACTGAAAAGCTAAGAAGTGAATAATGGTGGCCGAATGCTTGCGTATGTCAAAAGCCGCAGTGTATCCATGTGCTGTAGACTAGAGCGACACACCAACAATTACCAAAGCCTGCTCCTCTCCTACAGGTCAAACACCAAGCAATCCTCCTGATTACTTCAAGGAAATGTATATATTTTAGTGTAACGTAATTCGCAATCTCAGTTCCGATCCCTTTTATGAAATCAGGTCTTCAAAGTGACTCACTTGGAGCCTGATTTCGTTACCCCTTCCATAGATTCAAAGAATTATATGCTTTACTCTCGCTGAAGGGGGAAATGGGCTGCTCCTTTTCTGGGTTGAATGCTCTGTACGACGCCGTTAATGGGGGCGGAGACATTTGGATCAACGAGAATCGCTTTAGGATCGTTAGGCAGCTCGGAGAAGGTGGGTTTGCCTATGTGTTTCTGGTCAAAGAGGTTGTTACCGACTCGTCTTCTGCCTCTGGCGGCGGTCTCGCCAAGAAATTGAAGGACCCATCTCGTCTCTCTGGTTTGCCCCTTTTCCTAAATCTCTGTATTCTGATCTAGTTCCTTTTTCAAATTAACCTAGAAATGTTTCTCAGTTTTATCTTGGTCTTGGGTATTTTAGAATTGACTAAAGATTTGAGTACTTCTGCTATCATGGATTCAATTGGTGCTTCTTGCTCTTGTTGTTGATTTTTAAATTTATGCTTTCTGTTTAATATATGCCTACGAATTATTCTTCCTTTTCCTCAATGAATTTGATTCTTTTGCAGATGATGGCTCTTATGCTTTGAAGAAAGTATTAATCCAGAGCAGCGAACAATTGGAGCTGGTGAGGGAGGAGATACGTGTTTCCTCGCTTTTTAGTCATCCCAATCTACTTCCCCTGCTTGACCATGCTATAATTGCAGTTAAGGTACTGGCTGGAGTTGTTTTTTCCATGTCTACTTTGAGTCGTTGTTTTATCTTTTTTTTTTTTTTTTGGTTGAATTATCGTTTCTGTATTGGTACACTCCTTTGGCTAGTAGTATTAGTGGAAAAAAGCAATAAGGAAACTCTGCCTTATTTTGACTCTCATCTGAACATGAACCTTTGATTGAATATTATGTGCCAATCTTGCACGGGGCATTTGGGCATCTATAGCACTTGAAACTTCTCATACCAATTGTAAAGAAATTTTATCGTTTTGATCTCTAGGTTCCTAACCATTTTGAGGGCAGTGTAGAAGTTCAAAGATTGCTTGTTGTGTCGAAATTTATGGAAATGAAAGCATAATCACCTTATGCATTTAGGAAGTGCAAATAACTCATATAAGGGAACGTCCTCCTAGTGGATGATAGTATCTCTATCTTGTTTTTGGTAACATAGCAAAAAGTTTGTCTTCTACACTTCTAGTCTGGACTATGGATGGATGGATGGATTAAATATTAATATATGGTTAGCTCATTTAATACCTTCTGTAAATGCAAAAATTTTCCCTTGAGATTTGCTGTCATTAGAATGTTCCATTGATTACTTAAACTTGAAACTTATTCTGCTGGTGAGAAGTCAACAACCTTTTCAGTGTAAAGTGTGTAATTTCTGATTTATAATTACAAGTTTGGGACTTAGTATTGACATTATCACATAGGCTTCAGGTTCAAGTAATAATTGCTATAAACTGTCCTTCACCTTTAATAGTATTTACCACTGACTGTGCATAATCTTTCTTCCCCTTTTTTCTTTTGTGGTGAGGTAGTCTACTACGGAAGGATCTTGGAAACATGAAGCATACTTGTTATTTCCAGTTCACTTGGATGGAACATTACTGGACAATACCCAGACCATGAAAGCTAAGAAGGAATTCTTTTCCACATTGGATGTTTTAGAGATATTTCGACAGGTAATGGCTATCCGTTCTTGCGTTATGTCATCGCCTTGAGTATAATTTATTGCTTATTGACCTTTCTTGACTTGTTTTTTTGATGAATATCTGTTGAAGATGTAAATAGTTTAGACTTTATTTGTATCCTTAACTTTAAATTGTTTTTGCTATCACATACCCCTAGCTGCAGACTTGTAGATAGTATAAGAAAACTATGGATAAATTCTAATTTTCATTGAAGTTTTACTTACTCCCTTCTTCTTCCCACCTTTTTCCTAAAGAGGTAAAATTTTGACTTCTGTAAATTACACATTTGCTCTAATGCTGTTGAAGTTAACCTGGAAGATTCCTACTTTTTCTCATGTTTTGATTTCAAATAATGCATATATAGATGCTGTAGTTTGCTAAATTTTCATGAATTTTCTTGAAACTAGTTCTTTTAAAAATATTTGGTGCTGCAGCTTTGTGCAGGACTGAAGCATATGCACAGTAACGAACCTCCTTACGCACACAATGATGTGAAACCTGGTAATGTTCTTTTGACTCATAGAAAAGGGAAGTCACCTCTTGCCATATTGATGGATTTTGGTAGTTCTCGACCTGCAAGAAAAGAAATCCGTTCTCGTTCGGAGGCACTCCAATTGCAGGTTATTGATTGTACTTCTTTCCTTCCCCATACTAGTAGAGCAAGATCTTCTCATATTCTGCAACAGATTACACAATTTTCAGCTGGATCATTAATCATGTTTGTAACATCTTCGTTTAACATTTTAAATAAAAGAATTATAATCTTAGAAGCGTAGGTCCTTTTATGTAAACGTAACACCGAAAGATCATTGCAAGGGAACTAAAATCTTCAGACATCATTACCATAAATTTCACTGAAAAGTTTCATAATAAATTTGATGAACCTAAGTACCTAACCTTATTTGTTTTGTAGGAATGGGCATCTGAGCATTGTTCAGCACCTTTCCGAGCACCGGAGCTATGGGATTGTCCAAGCCATGCAGACATTGACGAGAGAACTGACGTTTGGTCATTGGGATGTACTTTGTATGCAACAATGTGAGTAGTAATACCTTTCTTTGGACATTATTGAAATCATATCAATTTTTCTGGAACTATGAGAGTAGGGTATGCTTGCATGACAACGAGAAAACCAAGTCTGCCAGTGGCTATAATAGAAAGTCCTTATAACTTTTGGCATGCGTGGACGGAACTACCCTTACTGACCAAAAGCCTTTAGTTTGATGCATAATTTCTCTGCCAACTATGAAAAAGACCATTTAAATTTGGGTTAGCTTATTTAATAGTAATAATCTATGAAGAAAGGAAACAGAACCAAATGTTACACTGATCTTCAATTCAAGTTGGTGCAAAGAAAACATTTAATGAAACCATTCATCTATTTGCATGGTTTATTATTTGGCTGGAGTGCATCAAATTTTATCACATCATTTACATATAAACTAAAATTTACAGTTGATTGCTTTTAATTTTTCATGATTAGAATTGATACGATGATGGATATGGTGTAGGTATGGGATATCTCCATTTGAGTATGCACTTGGAGAATCTGGTGGAAGCCTTCAATTGGCAATTGTAAATGCACAAATTAAATGGCCAGCAGGACCTAATCCTCCATATCCTGATGCTCTTCACCAGTTTGTTAAATGGATGCTTCAGCCTCAGGCTACAGTTCGACCTCGTATCGATGATATCGTTCTTCACGTTGACAAGTTGATTGCGAAGTTCTCTAATTAGATAAACGAAACAGAAGTTGATCATTGTACACAGTTTCGACAACTTTTGTGCGTTGACGCTAGCATGCCAGTTTAAGCGGGTACAATTTGTCATCTCAGATTATTTTCTGTTGTCTAGCATAGCTGATAATTGGTTCAAATTTTTTTCTCTTCCTCTTAAAACCATAAATCCTCAAGTTTTCCTCTAGTTTGTAGAACTCCAGGGGATTCTTCTATACATCTGTTGCGTGTACTTTCTAGGATTGTTGATTGTTGCATAAAGTATAATTACATCAAAACTAACAACGCTAACAACAAAGTATGAATGAAAATTATATATAGGTCCATGTGATAGGACCTTTTCTTTTGATATTGTTAATATTTGAACTTATTTTGAAAATAATGCTAATTCAAAACTTATTAAAAAAGAATAATGCTTTAAAGATTTCGCCGCCACTAAATCATCTCTTGAAGTCCACTTCAGCTCAAAGAAACAGCTTGCAAATCACGTTGCTTAAAAAATAACATTTATTTAAATTTGTTTAAAAGGAAAAAAAAATTGCAATATAACATTTGATTGGAAAAAAAGGGAAAAAAATGACATTGTGGACCCCTAAATTAGAAGTTGGGAGTATAACCCCTCTACCAAAATGACAATATTATTTAAAATTTGGTATATGTAGTCTCTTAGTTTTTTTGTCATTTTTAAAAAAGAAAATTACTTGCAATGTCATGTAACTAATGAAGAAGGAATTTTCACAGCGTTATTTTTAGAATAAATTTTGAATTAGCATTATTTTCAAAATAACTTTAAATATCAGCAGTATTAGAAAACAAAGTCCTCCATTTGATACGGTTCTTTTCTTCAATTTTGTTATCTCAAATTCTAAATTTATAATATTAAGATTTACCATGAAGAATATTTTTACAAAAAGAAGATAAAATAATGCATCAGCTCGGAAAGATGTTTGTTTATCAAACGGAAAAAGAGATTAAATTTTAAAAAGATGGCGTCGCCCGGATTCGAACCGGAGACCTTCAGTGTGTTAGACTGACGTGATAACCAACTACACCACGACACCAGATGTAGCAGAATGTGTTTTTAAAGTTTAGAAAGTGTCAAAATAAATAACCTCAATGTAATTCTTTTCAAGAATATATATATCTATTAAAATCTGTAGAGTGACAAAGTATAAAAGTTAGTTTGAAACAATACTATATCCTCTCAAAAGTTTTAATACTGTTTTTATCTTTAGTTCAATAATTTTGAAACAATATTCATATCCTTCCAAAAGTTTTAATTCTATCTTTTACATTCCATAAATAAAAATACCTTTTAAGTAAATATTTGTTAGAATTTAAAATCACGCCACAATTAACTATAAATAATTTTGAAACTAAAGATATAACTATCAATTTTAAAAGCAATTATTATTATTATTTTATGATATAAGTACTATCATTATTTTTCCATGTCTTAGCTTCAAACGAATGTCTCTTTATTGGAACAGATTTTTATTTTATTTTTTTTCCGTTACGTTTATTTCTCTTTTCTTCTTTTTTTTTGTGTACGTAAATATATAAATTAAGAATGTGACGTTTATGAGTATCCGGAAGGAGGACGAAGTTTTCTCCATCTCCTTCTTCGTCTCCTTCTTCTTCCATCCCAAATTTTAGGGCTATTGTAACTAAATCACATTTTGCAGATTCTGAATTTTCCCCGTTTTGACATTTTTGTAAATAATAATGTGTCGATTAAGCAACATAGTGGTGAGTCTCCTGAATAGCTGCACCATGATCGTCGGCCTAATCCTGATTATTGCGGCCATGAACTTCCGCAGCCATGGCGGCACCGAATGCCAGAAGGTTCTGCAGGACCCGGCTCTCATCGTCGGAATCTTCTTCTTCATCGTCTCCATGCTCGGACTGATCGGATCCTGCTGCCGCCTCAATTCCATCCTCTATCTGTATCTCACCGTCATGTTCTTGCTCATTTTAGGGCTAATGGCGTTCACGATTTTCTCGTTGTTGGTGACGAACAAAGGAATTGGACAGGCGGTGTCTGGAAGAGGGTATAAGGAGTACCGGCTCGGGGATTACTCGCACTGGCTCCAGAATTACGTCGTTAACGACGAGAATTGGATTCACATTAGGAGCTGTTTGGCTGATTCCCCCATTTGCCGGAGCCTGGCTGCTGATTTCCATAAATCGCAGGCTGATTTCTATAAGGAGAATCTCTCCCCCATACAGGTACGACGTCCCTTTTATCTCTCTCTCTGTTTTTTTCCTGCTTGAGAACCTTTTTTTTTTATTATTATTATTTTAATAATTTTTGAATTATCTGCCCTATATGGTGAAAATTTTGTTATCTCATTTTTCTGCTGGTCATGGAGTTTGGGCAGCGGCAGAGCAAGAAATTTTAGGGAGGGATAAAGTTCTTTGTCGTATCTTTCTTATATATAATCTTTCCATTGTCAACATTTTACTTCTTCATATAATTCTTTTATTCTGCCTCCACAATGGGAGTTCGAGAATAGTTCATTGAAAAATAATTGCCTCGTCTCTCTTTCTTTTCAACGCTGAAACTTATTATTTTTCTTTTTGGTGAAGAAAAGTTCTAGAATCCTTTTGTTTTTGGTATGATACTTAAAAAATATTGAGCTGCTTTCATCATGTATTCCTTTGTTTTGCTATTACTTAGAAAATTAGTTTTAGAAATTTGTTCTTGTTTTCAAAAATTCAAATATGTCTCAAAAGAAATGATGGGTACCTAATTGTTCCATGATACAGCGAGTTTCCGTAACAAATTTTGTCTAAACCAACGTGAGCATTTTGTGTTGTGTGTCCCAGTCTGGTTGCTGCAAGCCACCATCCTACTGTGGGTTCGAGTTCAAGAACGCCACCTACTGGACAGGCCCGAAAACAGGCCCGGCAGTGCCCGACAGCGATTGCAAGACCTGGAGCAACAGCCAGAACACACTGTGCTACGACTGCAAGTCGTGTAAAGGCGGAATGCTAGCCAACATTCGCAAGGAGTGGAGGCATTTCGCCGTATTCAACTCATGCACTCTCGCGGTCATCACTCTCATCTATTGCATTGGCTGCTGCGCCACCAGAAGCAACCGCTCCAGCCATAGGTATAACAGATACAATGGCTATCCTTAAAAACGAATTCATGAACATTATTAGGTTGTCTGTAGATATATATATATATATATATATATATATATATATGATGACAACAACTGCCCAAACTATAGTTTCATAGATCTTTTTCTGAACTTGTTTGGGTTGTCATGGTGATGTGTGTTTTTGGTTCCTCCAATTTGCATCACGTAGACCTGTGTGGCCTGTTTTTCAGAAGTTTTTAATCTCTGCAATGAAAGGCTATAAACAAAAGTTGTGCAGCCACCTAAGTCTTTTTCTTTCTCTTTTTCTTTTGTTAAGAATTATTATCACTGAATTCTTGCCATATTCTCCTGTTTACAGACAACCCCTTGGCTCTAGTTGTTCCATAGACATACTTGTTCCCTATGTCTTGTACTATTAATCATTCTCGTTACCCTCAAGTTTTTTTCCTTTTTGACTTCGTAAGTAAAGACTTCGATTGATGCATGTATTCCGTTGGAAAGAGGATGAATGGATCCTAGTGTGATGCTATTTCTACCTTTTCACCATTATACAACCCGCGAAATACAGCAGCAAGCAGTAACTGAGGCTAGATACGAAGACAAAAATCAAATCAAGGATTACAGGGGATAATTTACAAATCCTATGGAGCGTGGGAAGGAAACCTGTTGAGTGCCAAGCATGAATAGCCAGAATTTTAATCAGCCCCAGGTAGCAATTTTTGACCAGATGTAGATGTCAATGAAGTCGTCCCGAAACGTTTGGTTGCTGCTGGGATAACTCGGGATGGCAAAAGGACCTCTGCGAAGGAGAACTTATACGAATCTGTTCCTAACCGACTCTGTAACCAACCTTTGCTACCTGAAAACCCATCAGTTACAATCCAAGAGTTCTTGAAGCCAAGGCTTGTCAGTGCTTTTGCAACTGCTTTTTCCGAGTCTGCATACCTGAATTTCCAAGAAATTTGATGTGAAAATGATAAGTGAAGATATGGGCGAGTGATATAAAGTAATGATGCACAAATCAAGTAGACCGGAAAGATTACTCACGAGCCTAAGATCACTATATTGGAGCCTCTGTTAAGTTTCTTGAGATATGAAATCTTGATCGCCGTCAGTTCAGATTCTAGTTTCTTTACATTTCGGACAATGCCCCGCAACTTGCTCGGTAATTCTTCCAAACTGAAACAGTTTTGATGCAAATACTCACAAGGTGATCCCATATTTGGTGTTTCTGAAGAGAGGGGGGAGATGTAATTCATTATGAAATCTGTGTGGTACAGATATGAAAGCTTGTTTAACTTACGGAATGGGAATCATCTTGTTTTTCGCGGTGGAAGGAAGGCGAGGAATGCCAGCCTTATCCTTGTCCTTCTCTGATCGTATATCAATTAGAAAATAATCTCTCGACGATATTAGATCAAGAGTTTGAGCAGGAGAGATTTCACCTAGTTAAAACATGTCATAACACTAATCAGATTAAATTGCTCAGAACACAGAAATATCAAATGTGGACTGCAAATGTAAGTTTCATGGGTAGAGAGAGTAGAGGCAAAACTCTGTTTGTAAGACCTCAAAATTAAAGGCCAACGGCATTTTCTTGTAATGCATTCCATAAAAGAATGTAAAATGAACCTTTGTAACCACGAAAGCCGAAGGAGATGGCAGACCAAATGGGAGGAAATAGCAGGTATGCCAGTCCTAAGACTCCAGCAATTTCCACGATTACAAGAGGATCCGCTGCGGAGATCGTCTCGACAGTTGATGAAGCTATAGGCTTGGCACCTTCAATGACCTTACCAGTTTGTTGTGCTGCACCTACTACAGTCTGCAACCAAGGAAAAAATGCTTGATGAGTGAATCTGAGTTTGATGAAAACAGTCATGCCAGAAAGACTCTCCAATTGGCACCAATGGCAGAAAAAGCAAAAATACTAAAATCATCGTGAGAGTAGTCCAAGATGAGTCCATAAAAAACATTATTCCAAACTTCACCATTAGAAAAGCCTACTGAGATTTCAGGCACTACGAAATATAGCATGATTCGAAGGGGATTAGAATAATTTCTCAACCTTGAATCTCAGCCAAATATGAAGTATCAGTAAACCATAGGAAATCTTGAAACGACTAAATATTTGCCAATGGTGATTGGTGAGCATGTTACTTCCTAATTAATCATATATTCATATGGAAACTCAGCCAGAAGAACTCCATCAGAAAAGGAAAAAAAAAATGTTAGTTCAATTAATAAGTACAAACCTTAGCAGCACTTAGAACGGGCTCGGTGTCAATGCCAGAGCCCTGGAGTGCTTGGATGGCTTTCTTGGAAGCCTCAGAAATTGTCGGAGAAGCAACCTTCAGCGCCTCTTCTCCAGCCTGCTTCACAATCGGCAGCGCAGCATCAACGCCCGGCTTCAAAACATTTGCGGCAGAGTCAATGACCTTCTGTGTAATATCCAAGAAACTGGAGCCCGCTTCTTGAACCTGACTCATCGTCTTCTCCACCTACCATTCCACAAAACAACAACACCGATTCCGAGAAATGTCTCATCACTCAATGAACTAATCCACTGATTTGAAATCGATGCTTCACATTGGACAAAAGAAGCTTACAGCTTACTTACTTCAGTGAGAGATGAGACGATTTGGTCTTTGTTGAGAGCCCTAGCCTCGTAGGGAGGAGAGAACAGGGCTAAGAGAGAGAGGGTAGTGGACGCCGGTAGGGCAACGGAGATGGGTCTGAATTGCGATTTGGAAGCGGATCTGTCTCTGTGTGAGGAAGGAGGTGAGTGATTTGTGGGAGTGGTGGAAGCAGTGATGGCCATCTTCATCGCCATCTTCGCCGCCTCTGGAAAACAGAAACGGAACCACCAAACAGCAAATGAAGAAGAAGAAGAAGAAGAAGAAGAAGAGAGGATAATATTAAAAGTGAATTGGTTTCTTTTCTTTGGCCATTGTTAAATGTTAGCATCCATTTCCATTTTGGCACAACTCTGGATTTCATTTCGTGGCTCTAAATTTCCCGATTGAGTAAATCCCTAATTTTTTCCATTTCTAGAGCTATTATTCAATCTCTCTAAAATTTCTTTCCTTTCCTTTTTATTTGTTTTGTGTATTTTTTTTAAATTTTAAACAGGTTCTTCAACCTTGTGTTTGAGGTTGAAATTTCAAAGCGGAATTTTATTTTTTTAAAATTTTAAAAACAATAATACGTATCACGGAATTTTATTGCTTCAATCGTTGGGCTTGAGGCCCATAATGCCAGCCCAACTCTAACTCTGTGTTGCCTTTTGTACTTTCTAAAACATCAAAAAATGAAAAGATGGAGATGCGGGGTATCGATCCCCGTACCTCTCGCATGCAAAGCGAGCGCTCTACCGTTTGAGCTACATCCCCGATGACGTTAGTTAAATTCAGTTATAATTAATATTAATTACTTAAAATATTACAACATTTGATTTTTTCCAGTTCTGCCCGGGTGAGGATTTCAACATCTTTTGATCGATGATGTATATAAAATAGTTTAAGCTAGATTAGCAATTAGCTGTGTGACCTCTTGATCTTGTGGTAGATTTTTGTCAAATACTCTTTGAAAGCTACCCATGTTATGCCATATATAAGCCGGTTAATTAATTGCTTATCACCCCCAATGTTAATCTACTATATAATCTAATGTTATCATATTAAATGCAAAATTAAAATATAGAAGACATAATAGCAAAAAGTTCAAAAAATTGTTACAAACCTTCTAAAGTAATAGATATGATCTTCAACTTATTATATAGTTTATAAACCAAACTTATAATTTTAACTAGAAAATGAAATTTCATAAAAATGGTTATAGTAAATAATTTGTTTATATTCTATATTTTTTGGAACGTAAATATTTTTAATTATAATATCTTTTATTCATGTATTTTAAAACATAATTTAATAACGAACATAGTTTTTTTTTTTATTATTTATGTTTGCAAATAAAATAAATAGTAATTGACGACATCTTCAATATGTTATTTATTTTGAAAAGGCAGTTTTCCATTTTCTTTCCTCTCTCTCTCTTGCAAATTGAGCAAAATCTGGTGATAGAAACAACATTTTGAAACCCACTTTTTTTAATTATTGAAATTTGAAAGTTCGATGTAGATTAGAAAAATACTTGTAAAATACGGATTATGCACTAAACAAGCATATTGTTCCTTGTACTAAAATATATATATTGTTCAAAAACAAAAAAAAATTATCTTTGTTTGATAATCTTTCCACATTATTTATAAAAACATATCAATCAAACATTGACAAAGTTTAAACTAAGTTATCACTTAGATACCACCTAAAAAGTAAAAACACCATAAGATTTTCAATAATCTCAATTCAAAAGAGTCAAGGGAGCCATCCCAAGGCACAGAGTGGTTTGTTGAACCTTCCCTTTATACTGTAAAATTATTTTCAATAACCAAATGCTACATCACCTGCTTGAGAAAAAAGGAGGATGGTTGGTTGGCATTTGTTTTACAGTATATGGAACCTATGATTCAAAATCCAAACCATGTCAAGGCTTCAATCAGCTCGAAAAGATATCCATGGAATTGAAAAATACTCAGCACAACCATGTAAATACAGAGTTATTATCAGAAACAATAATTTAACTAGAAAGCCTGAAAAACACTGGTCAAAGTTGGTAAATTTCTTCCCGAGAATGATTATACGCCTTTGCCCAGATCATGGACTAACTCCAAAGCGCTCCTGTTTACGACTTGTGCCATCATATACTTAAGAGGGCCGTAACAAGGGACAACAGCATCAAGAACATAACAACCAGAACTGGTGATAATGATATAAATTACAATAAGACAGGAAGAAATTGCTTCTCCAACCAGATTCTGTTGAACTTGCCTGATAAAAACAAACATCTGCCCATTAGCAAATCTTAAAGAAATTTTGAAAAGTTAACAAGAAACTCTTGAGAAAATCAATATTTCAAACCAGAAACCATCTGTTTTTTCCTCCAGGGGGAATAAAACTTACTTTATCTTCCAAATAAATAACAATATGCAACAAAAAGACAAGAAACTAGACAAGGAAGCACCAAATACTACTTGGAAGAGATCTGGGATTCGTAATCTTGCATCCACCGCCAAGAAGATGAATAGATCTGGATAAGAAAATGAAAATATCACATTCGCATTCGCATTCGTGTTTTCAGACTGAAGAAAACATAACTTTGCTTCTACACTGTGATTGCCTGTCTATTTGGTATATATTTACTACCCAGAAGAGGTATGGAAAAGAATCAAGAATAATACCGAATTTAATCAATGCATTGAAATAACCCATTTCCCATCAACCAAACAGAAAGAGAGAAAGCGCTGGATGCAGAGGTTTATCGATCAATTCGTGTATTGTGGTTTGTTTTGAACAAAAATCTCAGGAAAGGATCGATGAACCGCTGCCTCCAGTGACTTCACCTCCAAAATCAATCAATCAATCAATCAAATCCAAAACAAGTAAAAAAGCAATCCAAAATTAAACCCTAACTCCTTATTGGACTAAAAATCGAAGGAGAAAATGACAAAGAATTAAAGACGATACCGACCAAATCGGATCCCAAACGACAAATTAAAGGATCATCAAAAAGAACTACCCTAATGTTCATCCTCTGCAGCAAAATTAGGGCATGATGGGTGTGGGTTCCATATCGTCGACAAGATCAACAATATTGTCTGTTCAAAGTCTATCTCTTTCTCTTCTTCTCTCATCACACATTATCAATCATTTTTTAGGGCCACCCCTGAGTCATGTACCCAACACCAACACATCATTCCTATCATTTTAAACACCCAAACAATTTTTTTATTCTATTTCTTTTTTTTTAAGGCTAAAACTCTGTATTTTTTTATTATTTATTTTAGTTCAGGTAGTTTCCATCAATTCGTTTGAATTATTATAGTCTTAAAAGAGTGATCATTCTAGTCTTATCGTTATACTTTTTATCTCATTTTTTCCATCACAATTTTATCACGATATTACATTCAATATATTTTTTGAAATATAATCGTAACTTTATATATATTAGAGATTTTTTTTATTTGTGTCTAGAATTTGTGTTAAAATTTTGCAAACAAATACTAAAAGTGTTACTTTTTAAAAGTACATGGACTTAAATTAATATTTTGGAACTAAAATGACTAAAATAAATCAGAGCTAAAAGTAAAAAACAAAATTAACATTTTTAAAAGTAGAGTGATCCCAAAATGAATAAAAATTGAAAAATATAATGACCAAAATAGTATTTCTAACTTATTTTTATCATCATTTCAAAATATCACAGTGTGAGGTTGTGAGCCACTCTTAGTCTAGTCGTTAATTCGAGTATAACTTTTTGACAAGATAGTATTACCATTTTAAAAGATCAATGATTCGATCTCTTATTATTTAATTGTTGAATTAAAAATCTCTTAATCTATTAATTAAAATATTCGTAGGTGAGTTTGAGTTTTCATATTTATACTTAGTAATTTCATATTCTTCAAAAAAAAAAAGTAAGTAATATTAATATTGTTATTAGACATCAATTAATTTTTATAGTCATAATTCTTTTAAGCCTCTATTTTTCTTCTACCGTGGTTTAACCTTTTATTTTCAAGAAGGTGAGTTTAAACACCCACGAGTTAAACTTTTATAACATTTGTCTAATTCAACAAATTGGGAATTGCACATAGATTTCTTACATTTTACAGTTTTGCCTCTCGGTGGATTTGATTGATTGTCGCCATCCTTGAAAACAGTTACTTTGTTTCTATAATTGGTTCACTTTGAAGATTCTTCAGCTTCTTTCTTGATGCAGAAGTACTGACAAATGTAATACTGAAACTGTTTGCTTTTGCCCATTCTTTTCTATCAGAAAATGACCAGAGAGACTTACTCATTTCAAGGTGATTCATATTCTTTCTCCCCCATTCACATTCCAAACCAACACAATATTTTAGTTGTCAAACCGAACATAGTTCAACGATAATTGATATATGTCTCCAATCAATAGGTTGTAAATTCGATTCTTCAGTCCCACACGTTGTTGTTAAGAAACCCTTGAGAGTTGGATCTAAGAACCTTGCTAACGAACAAGACCCATAGAACTCAATCCCAAAAACCTCGAAAACAAGTATGGAATCAACCCAAGGAAAAGTTTTAGAACAGATTACCTTGATGATCAATATCAAGAGTAGAGAAAACTTGTTTCTAAACTCGTGATTCGAATCACTCCACAAGAGGTATGATCAACACCGCTTGAATGATCCTAACATGCAAATTCTAAAGACACAAGAAATTGCACAAGAAATGGGAGATAAATCTCTCAACCAAGCTAATGAGAAAACTCACTTTTCATTCAACTTCAAAAATTGTGTTTACAACAAGACATCTCAAGGCTATATATAGCCATCCTAGCAAGCCATATGAAAAGTCTTAAGCAAATGAAAAGACTTGTAACTTACAAGAAATGAAAATACTTGTAAATGAAAAGACATAACTTACAAGAAATGAAAAGGTCAAGAACATGGAAAGCCAACCAAAATAAGTGCAATCTCGTCCATAATGATGGATGTGAGTGTTTGACTTGGTTTTTGAATTGAATGAGTTGACTTTGACTTGTCTTGATGGAGTTGACTTTGACCTTGACCAAGTGGACTTTGACTTGCCTTAAAAATACTTAAAAATGCATAACTTGCACCAAATTGAAGTGCATAGTTCCAACTTCTTGCACATCTTCCTTTTTTTCTCTTGTCGAGTTCAAGAACGCTTGGACACGAAGTAGCAAAGCTTGTTGAAGTTTCCTAGCTCTCGATCTTGTAATCGGTCCATGAGGCATAACAAAGGTAGCTTCTTGGTTCATATCAGTTGTACTCAAACAAAAAAAAACACAATATTTTGGTTTAATCACTCCAAACACCTAATCGATTAAATGATCTACTTCATGTTATATGCTAAATCACACAAAACTTCAAAAATCTAAAAAACGGATTTTTTCACATTGGATAAGGAGAATACCTATTTTCGAATTAGCTGTATTTTTTCTCCTATTTATTATTTATTTTTTTTGCTTTCAAGCCGTAGAAATGGGAGGTTTTTCCGAACACGTATCATATCACTGGCCTCATTCTATGGTATCTCTAAACATCTATTAGGGAACATCAAATTGCTAGTTTATTTCAATGGGAAGGAATCTAAAGTCTTTCTGATTAATTACTTGAGCGAGAAGGAACCCTAATTATTGATTAAACAACACCAACTTTAAATTGGGAATCTCAGTCTTTTGAAAAAGAAGATTAGAAAAAAGCCAACTTTTCTGCAAAACGCCATTCAATAATTCTACCCATCTCCCCAAATTCCATATCTATAAATGAAGCAGCTGATTCCACGTGCCTCGGACTCTCAGCCATGGCCACCGCATCATCGTCACCACTGTTACCGGACCAGCAGCAGACGCCGGCGGGCGGCGGCGGGCAGTCCTCGGGTTCGATCGGACCGTTCTTCGCAGTGATCTCTGTTCTAACTCTGCTGTCGATTCTATCTTGCTTTCTGGGTAGAATTTGTAGCCGCGGATCTGAAGAAACGCCATTACAGAGTAGAAATTGTTTGAGATCTTTGAAGGGGCAGTTGCAGAGGCGCTGCGTTAAAGATGTTGAGGTGGGGGTAAAAGGAATTGATTTGGGTGATGGAGCTGCTGCAACTTCAATGGATCGAAAGTTTTACAAAGATTGCCATCTTCAAAATCCTTCTTCTTCTTAATTAGTCTCTAGCTCACTCTTCTGATTAAGGAAAAACCAGATAGTTTCGTCGTGCTCTGATTTTGATTTTTGTATCAATCTCTTGCTTGTAAATTCAAAATCCCAATTGCACATTGTTCATCATTTTACAGAAAGTGAAGTGGGGAACTTAATAATTATTTGAAATGAATACAACAATTTATGTATTTCCTATGAATTCATGAGAGGAAGAAAATTTTTGACCATATGAGTTGATATGGTCATTTCAGCTGCCAGAGCATCAAACTGGTGCTTTCTCCTTGTTTGACTTTTGACATTTTTGACAAGCAGCAGCAAAACTGAAGAATCTTATATACATTTGTGGTACAAATATATATATTTATATACACACAGAGAAGAAACCTCCTATTGAAACAAATTTCAAATCTTCCTATGGAAAAAGAATTTCATCAGCAAAAACTAATGGATGCTGCTTTCTAGGATTTCTTCAAAATGCTTCGATGCTTCAAACCGAGCTGTGTAACCGACGGTCGTGTGTCGTAGCGATCTCTGTCTCACTACTTGACAGTATTCTGGATCGTTCGACTGGCCATCAGATTTTATCCACTGAATCATTTGATGATACATTGGAAAGAACCGCATTTGGATCGAAGCATAGATGAAGTACGGGAGCAGGGACGCTACTAGAGCTAACAGTGTGAGGATCCAAAATGATGGGGCCGGGGCGCAGGCCTCGATGAAGACCTGATATGCAGTGGTTGATATGGTTGGGTCTATAGCTCCATATGCCATGAGGAATAAGTACCAGATAATGATGCTGCCCCAGATGAAGAGATGCTGAATATATGTGAAGTAACTGATGGATAACGCCATTTGACAGTTTACAACCCAAACAACACATGTGTACATGGTGGCACCAAGAATTTCCAGCCCGACGACCTCTCCACTGTTACGGAACGCTTGATGCTCCATCGCCACAACACAAAAGAAGAAGATGATGACAGCACTTAGTAGCCCGTTGAACACCCAGCCGATAACTCGAAACCAGCTAAACAAGACATTTTGTACACCTTCTTGGTATAAAAGTGGGAACTGAAATGTCAAAACACAGGACCATGAGCCATTTGCATTGTAATAAAGGATCCCAGAAGGCAAAATATTGCATCAATTCAAAATGGCGACATCGGACTTACCTTGAGACAGAACCGGGATGAAACGTCCTGATCGAATACTCCCAATGCGATCACCGGGAGAGAAGTAAAGAAGACATTATACAGCGAAAGGAACCAGTCATTGTACACAGATTGTCCGGAGAATGATGCGTACATCCCAAAGAAGAATAGAGTGAACCCGAAAACAATGTTCTTGTAGAAGAAATAGCATATCTGCCACAAAGAAAAGGAGTCAGTTGGACATATTTCAACTATTTTGCTCTGTTTCTTCAAGCTCTAAATAAGTTTGAGATTCCCATTAAGAGCCATATCTCACCATGGAAGAGATTCTCCTGTAACACCAATGCCCATGGACAAGAAGCAGCCGCTCCAAATATCGAAACTGCGCTATAGCAATGTCACTTGACATTACTGCCTGATATTCAGAAAGATAAAAAAGTATGAAACAAAATCAATATCAATGAAAACTTGTTTTGATCACTTGGAATATACAGTGGGGATCTGTTTCATATTTACCTGCATCCCTTCAACGCCGCTAATACCAATCCCGATATCTGCTTCTTGGAGCATTCCGACATCATTTGCACCATCACCAACTGCTAGAGTGGTGCTGCCTGTTTTAACCTTAACCAGTTGGGTAACCTGCGTTTATAAAAAGGACATCATATTAAACTTCTGCTTCTTATTTCTCAATTTCGGCTAAACTTGAATCAGGTTTAGATAAGAAGGAAGGTCTACTTACCAATGCTTTCTGTTTGGGAGATGATCTGCAGCATATAACTGAAGCACAACCAATGGCAAGCTCCAGAAATAGGTCCTTCACATCATCCTCTAGAGCATAGGCGAGGGACTTTCCATCAATTATCAAAGCCAATGCTTCCCGGGTTTCGCTCGAAGGCGTAAGTAATGCTTTTGCATCGGTTACTTGCTGAGTCACACTTGTCTTAAATGCCTAAAAATCAGTAAGAGATCCCTTCAGTACCACAACTCATACAGCTTTTGAACAAGATAGTGAATTAAATCGACACAATAAGGTCTCCATTATAAAAACTGAAGCCGTAAGTTCAATTAATGGGATGACTATAAAAGGAAGTAGATGCTACATTCTGATACTAATAACTGCAGCTTTGTTGTCCACTTTTTGAATTTGATTTATTTACCTTGATAGCTGCAGATTTGTTGATATCGTCGACTTTGTCTAAAGCTTTTCCTTCTGGAGTCTCTGAGCTGATGATTATTTGCTTCATTCCTTGTCTAAGTAAACTGCAAGCAAAGCTGAAGAGAGGACGTTCGGGTTCAGGAACGAGAAATTGTTAGCATACTGAACATCTTCATGAACTGGTGCTCAAAAATTTGTATGGCTTATGCTTACCCAATGTTGATGGCTGTTTCCATTTTATCTCCAGTCAGAACCCATATTTTAATTCCAGCCTGAGCAAGTTTGTCAATGCATTCAGGGACCTACCAAAACAAAATAATCAATAACTTGTCAGTTTTTGTTCTTGATATGAGTTTATTAATTTCCATTGTACATTTTGCTAAGACAATAAAACCACCTCCAAATGGCTTAAAACATACCCCATTTTGAAGTTTATCTTCAACTGCTGTAGCACCAAGAAGAATCAAATCCTTCTCTATGCTTTCTGTCAACCGATCAATTATGTCATCACGATCTGTGCTCACTGTGTTTTTGGCTTTGATGAATTCCTGATGAAATTTATTAAATTCTTCCTCCTCGAGATCTCGATATGCTAGCACCAAAGTTCTCAAACCAGCATCGGCGTACTCATTAACATGCACCTTTGTCTTTTCTTCAAACTCACTTCCATTCTTTGCAAGTCTTTCAAACATAACACTGCACTCCAAGGTAAAAATAAAAATGTCTTTAACTACAAAGAAAACAGAACACTATCATATGCTTAGGCAAACAAAATGTTTCTAGTTTACCAACCTGTCAGCACCCTTACAAAGTAGTTGTAGCTGTCCCTCCATATTTCTTATGATCACGGACATCCGCTTTCTTGTGCTATTAAATTCCAAAATATCCAGTAGTTGATATGATCTGCAAAACCATAGGCACAAGACTCAGTGTTGATTATATGATTGAGAGAAAGATTCATAAGATGAGCATCTAAAATATGGATCCTTTAGAGGAGATAATTCTATAAATTCAGGAGGCTTAAGACCAGTGATCTGACCTTTCAACTTGTTTGGCAGAGATCGGGTCGAACTCCCGCAATGAAATGCTTGTCTGAGTCCTTTCGTAGAATTCAAAACCAAATTCTCTGGCTGCAATCACAAAAGCTGCTTCATCTGGTGATTCAGCTTCATATGAAATTCTTCCAGTGTCCTCATCAACTTCTGGCAATGCAGTATGGCAGATGGCCAGTAGCTGCAAGAACTTCTGGATTACACTGGCGTGAGGCTCCTTCACCCAATTACCATCCATTATTCTTTCATCCTTAAAATTGAACCCCTTAACGGCTGGTTTTCCGTTGCTAAGACGCGCATCGTTGGCCTCTAAATTTTCAGGTAAAGTTGACTGCTTTCTCCTTGCAAGAGCTCTCTCTACTTCCGTAATTCCTCGCCCATAAGCAGTCCCGGCCACTGAACACTTGATAAACTCCATCGAATTGCAGGTCAATGTTCCTGTTTTATCTGAAAGTATGGTGTCAACTTGGCCAAGCTCTTCATTCAAATTCGAGGTACGGGCATGAGCTGGCTTATCAGTTTCCTCGTGGTACATATGTAGATCTTGGTTGATAAAAGCACTCTGCAGAACTTTGACAATTTCTATGGACACATACAATGATATGGGAATCAAGTAGCTAAAAAGCATAAGAGCAGTCAAAAATTGCAAAACCGCTG
Source organism: Momordica charantia (assembly GCF_001995035.1). The sequence continues at coordinate 1,022,296 of NW_019104497.1, forward strand.
CAGCTGGAGCTTTTCTGGGGTTGTAATAGATTGTAGTATTGTCTGGCCTAAGGTACCATCTCTTAATTCTTCCATTCTCTATATCGTCGCTAGTCATAACTCCAAAGAAAATCGACCCAGCAATTGATATCAAAACCAAGAGAGCAAACAGGAAGAACACAATCTTATCCATCCTCTTCTCAATTTTGCTTCTCTTGGAAGGCGGATCTGTTGAGTTCTGAATGACCTTTGTATCATGGCCTGTGAAGATCACCACCCCGTATATAAAATCTGTGTTTCGCAGCTTCGAGTCCCGAAGTAGAAGCTGTTGAGGGCTGAGGGGGTGTTGCTGCTCTTCAAGCTCCATACTGCCAACAAAGGAATACAAATTTGCATTGGGGTCTTCACATTTTATTATGGCCTTGAAATTACTGAAGCTCGAATCTTCATGGAAGTTTGAGCTTGCTTCTAACGCGTTTTTCAGTTTCAAATTCGTTTCCCCATCGAGATTCATCGTCTCAACATAGCAAATTGCTTCCTCATAACTTGATGAAAGTAAAATGAGATCAGCAGGGAAGAATTCATCCTTCTCCACTTTAACTACGTCCCCAACCTTCAAATCCATCCATTTACTCTCAACAAATTCACCATCTCGAAGATGTACTTTCACCTTCCTGTTATTCATCTCCATATCCTGAAAACAATTCCCACAGTCACATTCTGAACATAAACACAATAATAGTCATGTCACTGCAAATTTCAGAAAAGAAAAAAGGATATGCTTTCAGATTTGAGCAATAGTTGTAAGCTGAAATTAGAGGGTATTCCATATTTACCTGTTTGGTTCTCCGCCAATCTTCAAGAGCCTCTTTGGCCATGGTGACTCCAATAACCACAACAAGAGGAAGAACATTACTGACGGGCGAGTACGGCGACAGAGGGCTGAAGGAAAGCAAAGCACAAAGGAGGAAGTACAAATTGGCAACTCTTCTGAATTGCTCAAACAATGATTTGGGGAAGAATGAAGCAATGGTATATTTTGAAGTTTTGACATAATTGCCTCCATAATTGAGAAGGTTGGCCTCAAAGCTATCTGGATCATTACAGTAAACTACCCTTGAGAAGCCTGGGCCTCCAATTAAAGAGTGCTCATCTTTGAATGAAGCTCTACCACAAGGAAAGGCATGGATTCTTTTGAACTGCTGCCTCCTCCTTCTTCTACCGCCAGCCATTTCAATCCAACTACAACTTCTGATTCAGAGCCTTCTGTTGCATAAATACCAAGACGACAATAGAGCGGAAAATGGAAGAAAGAGAAGGAGGGTAATAATCTTGTCAGAGTTAGCTGAAAAACTGTAGAGGTCTGAAATTGAATGAGAAATGAGAAATGAGAAATGGGGTTGGTTTTTTAAGACAATCTACCTGGGAATAAGGAAACCTTAAATCTGAAACCCTCAAATGATGATGTAAGAACAGACGGCGAGGCCACCACTAAGGACATAAAGGGCAGATTCTAGGAAACAAAGAAGTTTAACACTGTTCACAACTTCCCCCCTTCATTTGGGGAAGAGAGAAATTCGAAGCCCTCAGATTTGACCAACAACTTCAAGACGGCAAATTGGAGATGGGTTTTTACCAACTCAACTACTTCAATAAAACTACAGCAAAGTAGATTTTTAAAAGGCTAAAGAAATCTTAACCCCGAACCCACAATGGGCATATCGGAAACTCCACCAGATTTGCGTCGGCTTCTGCTAAGCTGGAATCTGATGTCAACGGCAAAACCAAAGTCAACAACTCAAGAGGAAGGCTTTCTGAAAAACGTTGACCAAGCCCTTTCTTCCTCTCCAAGTCAATAAGTTTTGATCGCAGCTCAAAAAGGTAAGTCGGTAATCTGGGTTGTTCTTCTCTGCTCTGCTCTGTTCTGTTCTGTTCTGTCAAGCTTTTTCCCACAGACAACAAGAATTCAGAATGGACTAAACAAGCATCTTCAAGATAATTAATAAACTTCCCATAAACGAGAAAAGAAAAGGAAAAAAAGGGTTCTCAGAGGGTATGAACTATGAGGCAGTAAATAAATGCGTAACCAGTTGGAAATTTCCTGGCAGAAGCATAACACAAAAGAAAAGTTTTTTCATTTTTCATTTTTTTTTTAAGAAAACAAGCGAATTGCGAGGTGAATCGTGTCAGAGATGGAGGCTGAAAGAAACAGTTTTAAATGACAGTTAAAGAGTTATGGAAGGCGAGAGAGAAGGAAGAGAGGGAGAGAGGATCTAGCGAGCGAGGGAGCGAATAAATTTACTAGGAAGTAGAAGAAGATTGATGACGATGAAAATGGCGGATGAGGCTGCGTTGGGTTAGGGTCAAACCGGACCATTCACATGACTCCAAATAATTATAATTATATATTCTCTCTCTCCACATTAATTATCCATTAATTATAACACAAAACATACACATAATCCTTCCTCCCCAGTTTTAAAATTACCCTTCCCTTTTTCTCTCTTTCTCTGTTCTCGAAACTACGTGCTCGTTCTCTATTAATTAAAATATAATTCAACATGTCAAGACATATATATTTAATTATAAAATTTTGTTATGAAAAATTGACATAACATAATTTGGAAAGACTTTAACAACCAAACCAAATTTTTAGAGAGAGAATCAGGATAAAATTTGATCAGACTTTCTTAATAATGGATGAGTGAAGACTTAAAATTTAGATTTAGTCGTCACCATTTCTTGGTTTAAAATATTAAAATCGAATTTTTATTCTAGAATATTTTTGAAATATTTAGAAAAGATTAATAATAGTAACAGGGATAATTTTTAAAATAAATAGCAAAGTTTTAGGCGTTTTTTTGTTTTTTGGTCAAGTCGCGAGCCAATTATCTTCTCCCTTACGGATGAGAGAGCACCCAACGACGACTTTTTCCACGTCTACGGTTAGGAAAATCATTACCAGAAATAATAATAATAATAATAATAATAATAATTTTTTTTTAATCAAGGCTGCAGATTGGCTTGGCCCAATTAAAATGTAAAAAAGTCTAATTTTTATTTTTTGTTGAATTAATTTTTCTTTTTTCGACGATATTTCCTGCGGGTGACGGTGGTGATGACGATGACTTGTCTAAAAAAGCGCCAAATTCTTTTGATTCACGTCACTCCAGTATCTCACTTCATCCTTCCCACTTTCTTTTTTGGAAATTACCATAATATCTTCTTACGTTTCTCGCCTTACTTTCGGATCTCGTTTCTAAATTGTAATTCCACTTGATGCCCAATTGGTGTTTTTTATGGTTTAAATTATTCATTTTGGTTTATTCCTATACCTTTGAAAACTCGTATATTTGTAAAATTTTATACACAATAAAATTCTCTAATACAAATTTATGACTACTTTTGTTGGAAGATGAAGAACGGCATGCCACGTGTCCGTAAGAGATTGTATGCGGTTCGAAGTATTTCACCTTCGAATATAAAGTCTGATAAATGATTTACTCCTAAGGATCGTTTGAATTAAGGTTTAATTTAAGATGTCTCTCAATGAGTTACCTGAAAATAAGATAAATATGAGAATGAAAAATAAATGTGTTTAATTGTGTACGAGACTATTATAAGATTTATTGATTGATGTTTTAAGTTTTGAACTTGTAATATTGCTTATTTTGCATTTTTATTTTTATCCCGATTCTCAAGGTGTGATTGATGAATTGATTAAGGGCATAAAAAAGAAAGGAAAAAACGAAGATGTGGGGCAACTGAAACATAGAAAGCCTGAAAAAAAAGAAAAAGGAAAAGGAAATTCAGAAGCGAGAATTCGAACTTAGGCGATGGGACAGCTAAAACGCAAGAACATGAAAATGAAAATGGGCATAAAAAAAGATAGACGTATAAGAATAGAAATGTAAAATAGCAAAAAAAAAAAAAAAAAAAAACTTAAGAAGAAGAACATACATGAGATGGAAATGGAAAGAAAAATATAAGAAAGGGAGGAAGAGTTGGAAAAAAGAAATAGAAGAAAAAGAAATGGAAGAAGAGTTGAGAAAAATAAAGAAAAATGTGGAGGAAATGAAAAATAGCATAATAAAAATGAGGAACAAAAGAAAAAGAGAATAGCTGGACGTACCTGATTGAGGGCTTCAGCAAACCCGTCTTTTGAGACAGGTTAAGAGAATCCTGACAATACCCTAATTAATGATGTCTGGGAAAAAATATTTTTCCCAGACAAATATTTCAAACTCTTTTATTAAACATGGGTTTCACATGTCTAAGCTCGTTCCCTCTTTTAAACTTTTCCAACCAAATAGTCCCTTAAAATTCGGTCTAAAAGTCCAAACAAAGTAACTCTCCTACGCCGGACATTAAAACTGTCTTGCAATGGTCTAAACCCTCCACCCAAAGTGGCTAAATAACAATTTTCATCTTTTTAAGAGTCTATAAATATCATAGATGAGCCTCGAGTCAATATTGTTAGGATTGAGATTGACTAGATGTTCCCAATACTCAATTTTTTTTCAAATAGTTATCATAACTATGGAAAAACACGTTTTAAAAAATCTAGTGAGTGAATGCTAAAATTAAGATTAAAAAAATTATATAAAATATAAATTAAGAGACTAAAATAGTCACTTCTTACATATTAAAATGAACCTTTCGAAATTACATATACTAAAACAAACAAAAGTTAAATATTGAGGATGAAAATAGTATTTACTTTTTTCTCCTATATTTCCTGTTGAATTTATGTTTATATTAATGGAATGTAAATGAATTTTCTTTTATACCTTGTACGCATTATTAAGGAATATGAATATGACTGTTGATGCAAGTCAAGAAAAGCGTATCCTTGCTGGATCAAAGCTGAAATTTCTCTCTTTATTTTTGCCCTCTTGTTGGTCTATTTTGAGATTCTAATTAGAATCAAACATTTGAGTGTTTATTTTTTTAAATGTAAATTGCTATCATTATACTAAAATTTCATAAAACATATATATATATATACATGCATACATTATCAATAATATGTCAATCTCGTTGATTGAAGAAACAAATTACAATAAATACTTATATAGAACATGTGTATTTTGAATCAGTCTTTTCTAAAGAGGTGTGAGAATTCGATTTAATGTGATTTTTTCTTCCTCGATGTAAACACAAGATTTGTCAATTATTCAAGACGTTAAATAATATATTTTCTTTCCTTTTAAGCCATCTTCAACTTGGAAGATTTAGAAGATTCTAAAATTTAAAGATGTAAAAGAAAAAGGGGAATGAAATATTCCAACCATTTAAAAATAGTGTAAACATATTAATTAGCATGTGCAGATTTTCTTGTTTCTTTTGCTTTATAATATTTTGATGTCAGCTTGAATTAATACTTTGAATCTTTGAATTATTCTTTAATTACTTAAAAGTCATATTTCCTTATCAATATACTAAAGTGTCAATTTAGAATACTTAATTGTCCAATTATCCCTTTAATTAGATTTACTCATCAACATAAAAAAGTACATAATTTATTGTATCGAGCATTAGAAAGAAAAAAGATGGTGAAAATAATTTATAAAAAAGAAAAAAGAACTCAAAATAAATTTAAAAAAAAAACAATTTATTAATACTTTCATAAAGTTGGAGAGAGAGATTTGATGGTCAGATCGTGCATGTGCATTTAGGATTTCATCTGGGTAGCATATGTGCCTTGCCCATTTCGCTCTCTCAAAAAAAGAATTATTTCTTTTGCAACCAAAGAAAGAAAGGAAAAAAAAAAAGCCTCAAAAGTTCGAAAACCTAATAATTCGTACGGATCTTAGTCAAACTTTTGATATTGACCCCATTTTTGCAGTTGTCCACGTGGCGCCCTTACATTGCACGAAGGGCTTTTACCCATCTTCTCGTGCCTCCATGCCGTTCACGTTTAAACAACAAATGGAAACCTCCAATTTGCACCTCCGTTTTGACCGTTACATTCTCGATATACGGCGTCGTTTCCTTTTTCATTTTACGGTAAATTACAAATTTCATCCTATATAACTTATACATAATCTTAATTTTATCCATGTGACTTTTAAAAGATTAAATTAAGTCTTTAGGATTTAAATTTAATTTAAAATTAGTATACAAATTTAGTTAAACCTCACAAATCGTTATGAAATAGTAGATCCTAATCTCATATATTTCATTTTTTTTACTCAGTCATAAACTTTGATATAGTCAACTTAGCACAATTTCAAACGTGAGGCATGGAAATAGGTGTGGTTATTTCATATCGATGTCAACCAACATATTTAGGGTGTGTTTGGGAGTGATTTGACATGATGGAAACCTACTAAGTGATAACTTTCAAATTCAGAGAAACCCTGGAATTAAAAATGGGCAATCCTGAGCCAAATCCTTTTTCCGAAAACAAAAGGGGGTAGGTGCAGAGACTCAATGGAAGCTGTTCTAACAAATGGAGTTGACTACGTTGCGTTAGTAAAGGAATGAATGAATCCTTCCATCGAAACTCCAGAAAAGATGAAAGATAAACGTATTACGTACTGAAATACTATTTGATTAATGACGACCCGAATCTATATTTTTTATATTTATATTTTTATATATTTTATATAAAAATATAAAAATGAACGAATTGTTATGAATCGATTCCAATATCTCCAAGTTGAAAAAAGAATCGAATATTCATTGATCAAATCATTTACTCCATCATACATAGTCTGATAGATCTTTTGAAGAACTGATTAATCAGATGCGAATAGAATAAAGATAGAGTCCCATTCTCAAAATCATTTTTACATTACAAAAATCACTTTCCTTTCCATTAATCATGTTTAACAAATTAAAAAATTGATTTTAAGAAAGTTTAAAATCACTTTAGATTAATTTTTAAGATATCACTTGTATGATTTTGAGAAATCAATTATTGTTAAATTTTAAAATTTTTTTTTTCAAAATTACTCATTCTACGATCATTACTCTCAAACAGTCAAATAGAAAATATCAGGTCATTATCACATAATTAAAAGATAATGTATCAATATGGTAATAACGGGTAAAGTTTAGCTATACTCGTGTGAATCAAATTGAAAATTTCAAAATTGTACCTATTAAATTGGAAACTAGGGCCAAATTATTGGGGGATGACTTTCTATCTTAACATTTATTTATTTTATTTTTATTATTATTTATTTATTTATTTTGGAATTCTCAATGTGTTCTCCGTGTGTTGGGGATTTGAAATATCAGACGGATTTAATAGATATAAAAAATTATGTTATTTTCCAACTAATAAAAAATCTAAAAAAGGCTCCACATCGGACGGTCACGCCGGCCCAGATTTGCTGTGGATTCAACGATGGAATTTTGATGAAGACGGCAAAATTGCACGGCCGGACGATTCTCCTTACGCGTTTGTTGATTTTATTTGGTCAATTATTTATTTTAACGATTTTTTTTTCCAATTTGATGAATTTAATTCCAATAAGGTTGAAAATTTTAATACAAATGAAGTATTGATTTATACGAAGTATATTATTGACATATGATCAAAATGTAAGAAATATGGACCCGGGTGCTTACTTTATAAAAATGTTGTTATTTGTATTTTTTTAGTTTAGGATTACAAGTCCGTTGACAAAATAAAAGTCTTCAATGGATTGCTATAATTTATAATTGCTCCTAAGTGGTAATTTATAATTTATTATTTGCACATGGTTTATTTTTCAAATTTTCAATCAAACAATTCAATTCGGTGTGTCGTTTTTGTCCCTTTCAATTTTATCATCTATACATTAATTATTTTTAACAAAGTTTTTTGCCATTACTAATCATTAGAACTATTAATTTGATATTAAATTACATTTTTATTAATCGAGGTTGAAATAATTCATTGAATTTTTTCATTTATAAAATTAAAAATCTATTTAATTCGTAATTTGAAATATGTTGATAACAATCAACTTCATTAAAAATATATAATCTAATTTTTCATATCATAACTTTTAGCATTTATCAAATAGATTAAAAACGGTGTCAAAAGGTAAAATGTATATTGGAAACGAAATTATATAATTAATTTGATTTATATGTATACATCAATAAAATAGTCTGTATGATGTGTCATTTGATGGGAAAGAATTCAAATACTACGAAAATAATATATTCCTTTTATTCCCACATTATAATTCTATCTGTATAAATTATTTTTGAACATTGATGGACTTCACATTATTTTTAATACGATTCTTACATGTAGACAATTAATAGAAAGTGCGTTCATATCCTTATAATGAGCCACGATATTCGAGAATTAGAGAAATTGGGTGGAGGAGTTGGGTGGGGGTTGTTAGGAGTTATATAGATTGAATGGTTGAGGTTGAGCTTCATTCAACTCTATGCCCCCACTCTCATTAAAACACCATATAATATATATTTCACATTAATGGATGTGACAATTTTGAATATATACCTTCTACTTTGAAAAGGCTGCACCTTGTTTTATGACAAAGGCTAAAAATGATTGTTAATGGACCAAATTCTTGAGGGCTTCAAACTACTTAGAAATTGCATGTATTCAACTAATTTTCATTACTTATATATATACCTGATTCTTTCAATATGTAGGGACCATGAACATTATATTAAGATAGAAAAGACATTGTTTGTCTAATCAATATATGGAATTTGATTACATTTATTTCAGTCATTTAAGGAAGAAAAAGACACAGAAAGTTGCCTTTAATTACATTCTCAATTCAATTAACTAAGAAAAATATACAATGGTGTTTGATTACATTGTCAATTCAATCAATAGAAAATAAAAGCGATGATTGTCTCTCATTTTTTATTAATCACTAATGATATAAAATTTAGATAAAATTTTATTAAAGTATGAGTACAAAGCTAACCCAAATAGTAAAACACATAGACACAAAAATTAGTACAACTTTCTTTCCTTAACCCAAAAACACAGCTTGTTTCTTTAAGGATTTTGCCATAGGGTTTTAAGATGATATTAAATAATCAAGTTTGTTTTACCATGTTTTTCTTTTTGGAAAAATATTTACCGTGAGTTATGAAAAAAATTCTCATCCATCATGAACTTTTGATATTTACGTAGGTGTCCATCCAGAACAAAATTCAACTAGTTAAAACATGTATTATCCATTAAAATGTTAAAACTTCTTATCCACATTTTTAAAACTAAAAAAAAATTCAATAGATAAATTGTTTATGTTAGTGAAATATATTATAAAGAGAATAACATCGTAGTTAATTAATATTTATTATTTCAAATTAACTGCTTAATTAAATGTTTATTGTTTAGTCTTAATTAATAAGTTGAAATAACTATATAATAATAATGCCTAAAACCTTTTTTTTTTGAAATAATACCTAAAACTTTTTAATCAATTGATATTGATACTTGCGTCGAACTTCAGCCCCTTCGAGTTGGCCACGAGGCAACAGCCTTTGACGCCCCACACCATTGCGGCTAGAGGGGTCTTGCCCATCAACCTACTTTGCCAAGAGGTGGGGCAGGCAGGAGCGCAACGACCTCGCCCAAACCAAATAAATGTGAAATTTTTTCATAAAGATGCTCGTTGATTCGGTTTGTACTCAAAAAGAAAAGAAAAAGTTAAAATGTCAAATTAATTAGTTACTGATATTAAATTCAATAACATTGATCTAGAACAATAGGTGGTAGGAGACAAATTCCAACTGTTTCACCCAACAACCCTCACGGTTATAATTCCTCTTTCTAACTTTTTAATTGGCAGGAATCCCAACCCCTAAAGCGCCAAATACTTTTATTTTTCTACTAAAAATTTCCCTTTTTATTTTTTGTCTTTAGCAAAAAAGAAAAACTATTTATTTACTTATTTAAAATCGCTGATTTTTATTTTATTAGACGTAAGGTTTGATATTTGTGTTACTCAAACTTTTTAGTCGGATATCTTATAGATCTATGAATTTTTAAAATATTTAATAAATTAAAGGTCTCAAACTTAAAAGTTCAATAACTTACTAAACAATTTCATAGAAATGTATTGATTTATTATAGACATGAAATTGAAAGTTCAAAATCTAATAGACGTGGGTGTTGGGAGTTTGGGGACTAAACTTGTAATTTAATCTATTTTAAAAACCAATAACTTCACTTCTTCAAAATTATTACGGGTTCAAATCTTTGACATCTTTCTACCTGCATGAACATATCTAATCAAGATAATTACTCGGTAAACGTAATCGTCACCCTCTTATCTTGTTGGTCTAAAATAAAAAATTTATGTTTGTGCAACAAAATTTTTGTTTATTCGATTTATATATTGAATGAAAAAAAAAAAATACATCCATGAGGAGATGATCAAAGAATGTGTGTGATATACAATTGATTAAAATATTGGATGAGGATTTGTTAAATGTATTAAATTGGCAAAAAGAAACTTCTGGATGCCATAATTCAAAACTGAAATATTTCAAATGGCTTGGTTCAAATCTTACCCAATCCATTTGCCTGTCTCAAATGATTTGTCCTATCTACACAAGTGTGGCTGATAAAAGTCACTTTCCAGTTTCCAACTCCAACCCTTTTGCTTCAAAATTGTTTATATGTAATATAAATAAAAACCACTTTTCACTTTTTCTCTTTTCTTTTGAAAAAATAGTTGTGAAATGTCGAAATACACTTTTTTTTCCTCCTTTTTTTTTAATTCATTTTCGAAATACACTTTATTAATTGACTTGGAAAGGTTGGAATTCTAAAATAGATGTGTCCATATGCATAATAATAATAATAATAATAAAAAAAAAAATTCAGTAATTTTTATATGAATTGTTATTCAAGAATTTTAAAATATAATATCAATTTCAAATCTACGTAGATGAGTAAATATTCGATTAAATATTTGTTTTGATTAATGTAACTTTAAAAAGTGACTTTACAAAATTTAATTATTGGTTCTATCTATATTAGAAACTCTTTAATACAAAATTTGACGGAATTCTTAACAAACTTATTCTGTACGATATCCTCGTAAAATTAAACTGACTTAAATGGTCTCAATCCACTTTATTTATCCAATTGTCGGTGAGTAAAAGTGAATGTCTTGGTGAAAAGCATCAATAATTATATAAAGTTTTATAGTTTTTCGATAATCATGTCTAAAATAGTAAGGAGTGAATTTTCCTCCACCACAAGAGCAGGGCCGAGGTGAAGGGCCCAACACCAAAATCAAACAACTGTGGACCCCACTTTGTACCCAATTCTTTATTTTAGGTGTAGTCTATTTAAATTTTAAACTTCAATATTCTCCCCCTCAAACTTTATAATCTACACCATGGAATTTGAGTGTGTTTCAATGCTTCATTGTGTTGTTATCTATGTCATTCATTCCTAATCCCAACAAGTTTACCACCATTAGATACCGACTTGTTTTTACAATACTTTAGTAACGAGTAGACGTTTAGCCTTCTAGAAAGGTACGAAAATTATAATTCAAATAGATGACGTAACGATTTAGAAACAATTTAAGTGAGCGAAGGTCAAGTGGGTGTTGTACGTTTTGTATTGTTTTAATTAAACAATTGTGAAAGTAGGGATCAATCGATAGCTATTGAGAGCCAAAACAAGCATAATTTAGCTGTAATTGACATATATCTTCAACCAAGAGGTTGTGAGTTCAATCCTCCACTACAAATATTGTACTTAAAAAAATGATGGCTATTAAGATGGTAACATGTGTCTTAACTATGAAACTATATTAAGATTCACACCAAATACTTTTGATTAGATAGGTTATAAAGGAAAATGGTTACCTAAATTAAAAAAATAATAACTTTAAGAAGTTGTGTTAACATAATTTGAAAGTTAAAATACTATTCGTATATTTTTATTTTGAAATTATATAGCATTTATCACACGTTATCTTAGTTTATAATATTATTCAAAGGTAATTGATTTTTTTTTTAATCAGGAAACCAACGGTATTTGATTGTTTCAATTTCCCCATTTGTCACTATGATATTTTCAATACTAACATTTTGTAGAAATAATAAACTTTTTAAAAGTTGAAATAGTGGTAGATCTGATTATGTAAGAATGGAAATGTAAATCACCAAATTATATATATACAAACATATATATATATATATATATATATATTTCATTAATTTAAAATTATAAATATGAAAGTATATTACAGGCAATAAACAATTTTAATAATAAAAGGAAAATTTACAAAAATGACCGACGATAGACTGATAGAGGATCTTTAACGCGAGTACATGAGAAAAAACGGGGCCAGGGCCCACGGCCCAATTGGATTATAAGCCCAAGAGGTGCAGGCTCTCTGCTTGTTACGACGCGTCTGATTGGCGCGTGATAACTACAGTTGAACGGACCTCCGGCAACGCATTTCCTTGGCGCCAAACCGCCTGCAGAACCACCACGGCTTCGTCCCCGTATTATGCCTGCATAAAAAATGGCCTCTACACCTGCTGTCGATTTTCTTCAACTCGCATCTTCAATCGGTTGTCTCGCTGCGTTTCTTGCCGATTTCACTCAATAAGCCGTTAAGCGCGATCGCGTTTCTCTGCTCTGCTTTCATTTATTCTATGTGTTGGATGTGCGATTCTTTATTGCGTTTCTGATTCAGTTTGTTCGTAAGATTCAAAAGTTTCGAGTTTTTTTTTTTCTCTTTTTTTTGGTGAAAGATCATTATGGAGATGGATGTTGAACACCGTGGGAAAGTTCAGAGAGGTCGCTCAAAGGTATAGTGTTAGTATGCACTCTACGACGTATAATGCCGATTACTTTTAGGTTTCCTTTCTGAAGTTCTTAATTCGTATACTTAGTTCTGTTTTTTCTTTTATTGAGCTCGACAATATGAAGGATATCTGTCGCTTTACGTCTATAGGTTGTTGAGAATTCGGTATTGGAATTGTTAATGCATTGTCGACGGTTGATCAGCGAATTAACTCTTATGTTGTTACTGTAGATGCTTTCTTTTTCTTGGATTGTTGCTTGATCGAGAGTTCTTGAAAATTATTTACTTTCATGTTCTAGTTTTATGGGGAAAATGCATTGTACTGAACCAGTTCTATCATGATTTGTTTGTTTGTAGAAAGTAGATGAAATAAAAAGAAAGTAATAATAAAAGGAACCTTTGAGTTGAACTGTTCCTGTTTTATCATCTTTGTAACAAGATTGATTGATATTTTATGTGCAACCATTATTCTAGTATTTTTTACTGTTTCTGTTCTTTACATTGTTTGCAGTTGTGATGATTTGCTCTTTGGTATGATTAGTCCCCCTTTTTATGCCAATTCACGCTGATTATCTCAATTTGAGATTAAATTATTTCAATATTATATGTTCTGGTAATTTTGGCTGATGCAATATATGTTCATCTTCTTCTTAATCAGCTACCATGACCAAAATCATTAAAGATCGAGACGTTTCCCCAAGATGTAAAAGTTGCAAGAGGTGCTCAAGATCTTTTGGTTCAGTCCCATTAAGAAGAGGAAAACATAGGTAAAGAAAAAAGTACTAGAATTCATTTTCACTCCATTTCTTTTCCTTTTCTTTCTTCTTTTGTGTGTGTGTGTGTGGGTGTGGGTACCGGGTGGGTGGGTGGTTGCAATCTGCTACACTATCTTACATCTAAAACCAAAAAGGTGGTTTCCGTTTTTCCTCTTCTATCAGTTTTCTGTTTGTCTTTTCCTTTTAGGTTGTGTATGGACTGCATCAATTTCCCTCCTGTGGGAGAGTTTCTTTGATCCCACTCGGTGTTCCTTTTCCATTTGCNAGGTTGTGTATGATTTTCCTCCCTCTTTTCTGTGATTTTTTCCCTTTCCTTCCTTTTTAGGTTCTTGAAAAGTTTCCCTTCCTTCCCTTGAACTTATTGATTTCCACATTCATTAATTGCTTCTAAACTCACTGTATTCTTTATTCTCTGGTGTGAAAGTAAAGCTAGCAGCTGTTTTCAATCATCCACCAACTCCTAATCTAGCTTTTTATGAGCATATGTTTCTGCAAATATATTTTAAATTTGATTAAAATGGCATGGAAGCATTTTATTTTAATCTCTTTGGCATGCTGAGGCTGGGATACTGAGAAACTGGCTTGTTTTATGATTAGTGTAGAAATGAGAAACTAAGATTTTTTAGGAAATATAGTTAACTATTTCTTTATGTCAAGCTGAAGGTAGATAATAAAGACGTTCGTGGCTTCATCATGAATTTACAAGAGGATGGAAGATAAGTTGGCTCCTTGAGTTCCTTAATTACCTCTATTCAAATTATTGTTGTCCCTTTACCACTTATTCATTTCTTCATTTTGCAAGCTCACTATTCTCTGTACATTGACGTAGAGTTTACATTTTCAGAATCTAATTACGCTTAGCAGAGAATAAAGAAGAACAATTGCACCAATCATGGTCTTAAAGCCTTAAGGGTATCTTCTTCCCTCTATCTTCTTTGCCTGCGAATGTCCTTCATCTCTTTATGCTATATCATCCATGTATTCTGTTTAACATGTATGCTTTTAAGTTCATCCACTGTTGTTTGTTTTAACCACAGACAGACATGAGCATCAACCATCTCTTACATGTGCGCATTGCTTCTATTGGTTGGATCTCTATTCTCAAAGAGTTTGGTATTTCCTGGTGCGTGCCCATAGACATCTTTTTCAATTACTCGAGGGCAGCTACTTATGGGAAAAGCTAAAGTTATTTGGTTGAACACTTGCAAGATACTTCGATTGAATAATTGCCTTAAAAAGGAACTGGAGAAACTTGGAATACAAACATGGGGATTTTTATTAACTAATTTCCTTAATTTGTTCACCGTGTAGTTTGTTCGTGATGTTCTCTTGATATAGTTTTCTTTCACTAATTCCAGGGTCTATCTGTGACCCTTGTGGTCTTCAGGGTATGTGTAACAGTTTAAGAGTGTTTTCTAAAGTGTGCTTTTTTTTTTTTTAATTTTACGGGAGTTTTATGTTTATGATGATAATTATTATTATTACAAGTGCTTCAACGAAAATGATTAATGAATTTTGTACTTTGAATTTACTAAAAAATGATTTTGGGAATAATCGATATTATTTGAAAAGTATTTTTAGAACGGACAAATTAATAAATAGGATACATTTAAGATAGCAGAAATATGATTTGTGAGGGAGAGTGTGAATGGAGAGAACAAAGCTGATGAGAGATTGTGAACAGAGAGATGAGACGGTGAGAGAAGTTGAGGAGAGATTTTGTAGAGTTAAATAGCAAGATAAATTTTGTTGAAAGAAATTGGTGAGAACAGTTGTTAGAGATGCGTGACTAAAATTGTGAATTTTTTATATGTCGCCTTCTCTACTTTTCGAAATTACTCAAGAGATTGTTTGGAGACTATTTTCGAGATGGTTTTCTCATTTTAAGAATAAATGTTTTTTATATACCGTTGTTGGAAGACTGTTTTTCAAATGTTTTTTCTTTCTGTTATTGCATTCTCACTTCTCACAACTAGACTATTTTTCATTAAAAAAATGTTATTATTTCCAAAGTTACGATCATGTGGACAGTGTTTCAATTTGTACGAAAATATCAATCGTAACTCATTGCATCACAAATCTTAAGTACAGTTTTGAAAATAAAAACGTAAAATAACCAGTTTTGATGACATATATTTTCTGTAAATCATTCCATTATTGATTTTGGCTTTTGAATTTTCTCTTAACAGGGTTCTGTGAGAGTGGAGTTGAGCAAAACATATTTGAATGGACCGAGGAAGAAGCATTGGCTGAGCGGCAGAGAATGTTTGCAGAGGCACATGCAATAATAATCTGTGGAGCCCCTGCTCCTAGTCCTAGACAGCCACAGGTTGATCAAAATTTTGAGAGTTAAACTTACAAGTGATTAACAGAGTATGCAAAGCTTAGAAACATCTGTACGAAATCAGTTCCCAGTTTCTGGTCTCTGTACGTTTCCCTTCTGAAATGTTTTTGTATGAAACCATTATTTTATACTAATTTATATTCAGTAGTCTTTTTTAGGCTTTTTTTCCCCTCTCTGACTCGTTTGTTTTTTTGCTTAACAGTCAATCTATTCTTGATCTGTGCATTTCAGATCATGTGCTGGTTGATCTTGAGCTACATCCTCCACTCGGGATCAAACTACATCATTACAATGAGTTCTCATAGATGCCTACAGGCAGCAGCGCCAAAACGAGATTTTTTCTATAGATGCTGCAGTAGAGTCAATGGCAAAATGCAGTTGAAGGCGACCAAGATTTAGTTTATGTTGAGGAGGTAAAATCATATAACGGCTAATCTTTTTTTCAAAAGAAAAGTTTCCCTCTTCCTTCATACCATTGGCTCATTAAACAATGAAGTGTCAGTTACAGAAGTTGGTATAATGTTTGCTCCACAACCAGCAACGGCCATGAGATTTCAGTAACTATCAGATAAGCCTTACGTCACCTGTTATGATACTTTGCATCTCCATAAGACACAGCTCAGAAATTTTCAGAGGTTGCATTTTCCGACCAATGTTCATTATGAACAGTGTTGTCTCTACTCTTTTGTATGGTCTCGATCCTCGGCTCCCATAATTTTACTCGTTTGAGATTTGGGTCAAAATGTAAAAGGGGCGGTCAAGCAAAATCACCCCCCAATCCTCCTCTCTCGTTCCCTCTCTCTCTCTACCCACAAGAAAGTGAAAGAACACTCACTTTGTCTCCTCAGATTCCTTTCTTTTCCATTTCTACATCTCTCTCTCTCTCTCTCTCTCTCTCTCTCTCTCTCTCTCTCTCCATATTTCGTATATCAGCTGGTGGGTCAGTGTGTGTTTCTTTTGTCAGGATTCTCTTGCGCTGCCTAGAAAAATAAAGAATTTTGAGTACTGCCCCCACATACCAAATTAAAGAGAAGAGCCCAGAATCTCCTCTCATTCTCTTATATTCTCTCACCCAGTCTCATCTCAAATATTTTAAGGAACTGTCTTGCTCTCATCCTTTGCTTTTCATATGAAGACGGTCATGGATTCCTCCTCCTCCAGAAGACACTTCCACTGGACCAGGAAGGTGGGGAACGAAGAAGAAGAAGACGATCAATGCCCACTCCCAACCCTCAAAACCTCCTCCGTAGGCGCCGAGCAGCAGGAAGAGATGAAGAAAAAGAACAGAGTCGTCTCTCCAGAGCCGCAGCAGCAGCAGCAGCAGCCATCGCATCCCGCAGCCCAAGCTCAAAGAAGGAAGATGCCGGCCGTTGCGGTTGCACGGTTGCGTTCGGTTCTCACAGTGTTTGGCAAAAATCGGTCGAACCTTTCTCTGGGTCTGGGGCCTCGGGTCATCGGAACCCTTTTCGGTTCTCGGCGTGGCCATGTGCACTTTGCATTCCAAAGAGACCCCAACTCCGAACCTGCCTTTTTGGTAGAGCTGGCGACGCCTATTAGTGGTTTAGTAAAAGAAATGGCGTCTGGGTTGGTCCGAATTGCATTGGAATGTGATAAAGAGAAAGAAGGGGAAAAGAAAGCAGTGAGACTACTAGAAGAGCCTGTCTGGAGGACATTTTGCAATGGGAAGAAGAGTGGTTTTGCTTCGAGGAAGGATTGTGGGGCCAAAGAGATGAAAATCCTCAAGGCTGTGGAGCCAATTTCGATGGGTGCAGGTGTTCTGCCAGGAAACTATGAAGCTGAAATCGAAACGGCTGGAGCTGAGTCGCCTGAATCTGAAACTGGTTCTGATAATGAAATCATGTACATGAGAGCCAAATTTGAGAGAATTGTGGGTTCGAGAGATTCCGAAGCTTTCTACATGATGAACCCAGATAGCAATGGAACTCCTGAACTCAGTATCTATTTGCTTAGAGTCTAATTAAGCTGCAGCCATGAAAGCTCTGGATATTGCTCATCTGAAAAGAATTTAGTCGAGCCTTGATGGAGCCTAGCTAGTTTTCCCCATAACCTTACTTTTGTTTTTGATTTTCCTTTTTTCTTCTTCTGATCTTTTGGGATAATTTAATGGTTAGTGGGTTATTGTATCTTGTTAGAGTAGGTGGGGGGCAATACATTATAACATGATGGGAGGAGGGGCCATGAAGGTGTATATGTATAGTTTTTTGTTCAGTCCTTTATATTTGATAAGACAAGGTGGGTGTTGCAATCAAATGATTGTCTTTGCATTTTGGTTAAATTCTTCTTGTTTGCCAATAACAGAGACTCCCCAATCAACAACAACATGTTACAGTTACAGGAGCAAAAGAAAGAGGGCTTTAAATCAATGCCTAATACTTATTGCAGGCAAGTGCTTTTACTATTTGTTCCCACTCTGCTCTCTTTCCAAAAATGACATCCATTATCTATCTATGCTTTCATCTTCTTTAATTATGTCATCTGGATCTAACATAAGTTTGTTTGTTGGTCTCTAAACTTACCTTAATGAGGATGCTTTATGCTCCAGTGAATTTTGGTCAAGATCTTGTCCTACTTTCCTGCTTTTGTGTTGATATGAGATATTGAAGGAAGATTAATCTTTCTTTTTCACTTTAGTCTGTTAAAACAACCCCTACCCTTTGAATCATCAGACCGTTGAGCTTGAGATGAATGATTTTTGGTCTTCACATTTTAGTTGTCAAACTCTCTTCTATCTTTAAGCGAAAGCAGACGTATTTTCATTCTCTCTGAGAGAGACTTTGTTTTATTTGGATAGAGAGATGCATTTCGTGAGAGCTCGTAAACTCGGTCGTGGTTTGATTTAGAGAGTAAAGTTGGATGAAAACTCGAGAAGAAAAAGAGATTATTCTAATATTCTTGCTGTTGCCTTCTTTTTCGGGATGGTGGGTGCTCTCAATGGTAAGGATGTCCCCCCCACCCCCAACCTTCCTTCAATAAATTCATCAATGATCATTAGTTCTGTGTCTTCTTCCTTCATCTTTCCCTGTGAGGTTCTGGTGGCAACTTATGTTCACATAACCTTCCCACAAAACTTCAGCATTTGGTCCGTCAAGATGTTCCAATCATTACTTTTTGGTTTGGGATTAATCAATCCCAAAATGTTTTGAAATAAAGCCAAGCCATAGAAGTCATCAAAAGGCAAAAATATTCAAAGGAAATTGCAACTCACATTCCCTGACACCACTGCACTGTTGGGCTTTCCTCCTTTTTTTTGTTGACTGCTTTTCACTTTTCTTTCACACATCTCTTGAGTTTCTGACTTAATTTTTTTTCTGAAAATTTTGGGATTATCACTTCATCATAGATTGATTCTGAACTGAAGGAAGTGTGTAATGTGGTGAATGAATGAAGAGGGAGGAATTGTGTTTCCATTATAGAGATAGATGAGGAACATGAATCGCCAACGATGGGGTATGGTTGAAAGAAAAGATGGTAGCCACTTTGGTAGTGGCCTTTCTTTCTCTCTTCCTGGTTTCATGGCTTTCATAAGGCTTCTCTCTCTCTCAATAAAGAGGGAGAGAATGGGGCATCAAAAAAGACAACAAAAATAAAGGAAACAAAATGCTTAAGATTATCTCTAACAAAAACCACTGTTCCTCCTCTTTAGTCTTTACCTTTACCTTTTTTTTTTTCGTTCTTTTTGGTTCATCTCATTCTCATCAATCATTCTTCAAAAGATGGTGGCTAGCCCTGCCCTGCTTCATTATTCCATCATTGCGCCAATTAATAAAGACTTTTCACCTTACAATGGCAATTGGCAATCCCCCACCAGGAAAAAAAAAAGGTATGTTTAAATATTCTTTTAGTCTCGCTGTCTTTGCCCAATCTATTTTGATTATTTATTTTCAAAATGTTTATTTTGGTGTGTATATTTTCAACTACTGTTTATTTTAATTCTTGTATTTTTGAAACTTTAGTTTTGGTAATTGTTCTTTAAAAAACTGTCTTGTTTTGTCACTTCATTTTTTATTTTTTATCTCATTTATTTAAAGCAAAATTTTAGTACGATATTTCACTCGTTAATTTTATTGAATTATATCCATAAATTCGTATTAAATAATTTATGTATAAAATTTGTAGTAAAATTTTTTAATTCAATAATTTTTATTTCGAATTTCGTTAAACTGTTTGCCTCTAGTTAAATTTTGAATTCATGTGATATAAGTTCCTATTTTCTTTGTTTAAAGCATCGCGTGGTGTTGAAGACTTGCATCTGGATGTCATTGTGTGGGCGTGGGTCGTGATTTAAACATCAGACATTTAAAACCAATATATAGTGTCTTAACTAATTCAACACTTTAAATCTTTGATATAATAAAAAAAGTATTACTTGCGACCTATGTCTAATTTATAACTTATTGTTTTTGTTATTATTATTGTTATTTTGGATGTGAAAATGTTTTAAATTTCGATTAGTTTATCCACCAATGAATCTAATTTTTTGATTCAATAACAAGACAGTACAATAGATTCATCATTTCTTTAATTCATCAACATGTGAGGATGAAGATTTGAACCTCTAATCTTTTAGTCGACGATATATATGTTAATCAATTGAACTACAACCATGTTAAACATAACTACATTTATAATTTTAAAAAAACGACTCTCAATTATGTGTAATGATATAAAATGATGGAGCTCTTGACCCTATTTCAAAATTTTCAAATTTTGCAAAAATAATTAAAAATAAATCAACATTTTTTTATAACTTTTTTTATATATTACTTGTTGCTTATGTGCTGAAGATTGATGTCAATATCTGTAGTGCCCCTCGTTTTCTTTGCAATTTCCTTCTTCACCTTGAGCTTGACTATAGGTTTTTTTTTTGAGACAAGCTTGACTATAGTTTTGTTTGTTTGATAGTTTATATAATTTCATAACTGACTATATGCAAAATTTATTTATGTAGTTTAAAAGTCCCGGATCTCTTACTTTTCGATAACATCTTCCATAAACTTTATTGAATTTGAAAATTTTTAATTTTTATGAATACTCTTTTATGATAATGACATTATCCCCGCAGGTAGATATTTGCATATTTACCATTTTTAACCAATTCAAATAAAATTTTTTGATGATTATTGTTTTCTATCAGTAATCAATATTCATTATTCATTTTACATTGTGAACTTGAACCTAATTTAATAGATTAAAATACTTATTTTTACCAAAAGATTGTATACTAAAAAGAATATATATATATATATACTTTCGACCATTTTTTTAGGTGTATTTTGACAAAATTATTATTGAAATATGAACATTTCACTTTTTTTAAATCATATTAAATAGTACATTTGAAACAATAAAATATTTATAATTGAATGATGTATTTATAATTAGATTTAAATACTATTTTGGTTATTGTACTTTTAAATTTATTTTATTTTAATTAATCTCTGCACTTAGAAGCAACAATTTAATCTCTGCACTTAGAAGCAACAATTTTGGTCTCTTAATGTTTATTTTTATCTCATTTATTTCAATTAAAATCTCAACACGACATCTCACTCACAACTTTGTATTAAAATATTTTCATATATAAAGTTTGTGTTAAAATTTTGTAAATAGAATGATATTTTTTTTAAATGCAATGATCAGGGAGTAAAATAAATTAAAATTTAAAATCTAGGTATCAAAATAAATATTTTGATGAAAATTAACTTAACCAAAAAATACGTGGTATTTATTTTTCTTCCTAGATAAACCAAAATAGTATTCTTTGAATATTCAGCTTGGTGGGTTCAACGGCACTAAAACCCTAGAATCGAAAGCAGAGGTTAAATCGCCACTGCTTGAGCAAGGGTGCCAACTGCGATAAACCCTAGCCCTACAATATCAAAGAACAGGTAAGATCGCCACTGCTTGATCAAAGGTGCCAACTTCTTCTCAGATTCTAAGCGAAAGAATCAATTGGAAGTCACTGCCATGGTCGTACTGAACGAGAAAGCTCCGTCCTCAGCAGAGGTCGAGGCAAAGGACAAAAGACGCAAGAGAAAGAGACCGAAGAAAAGTCTTCCTTCAATAGGTGCGGAAGAAGGGAAAGGAGATGCTGAAGGTAATGTATCAGAAGAGAAAGTGAAAGAAGTCAAGAAGATGAAGAGGAAGACGAAAACGAAAACAAAGACGAAGGGTGAGTTGGAGGAGGAAGGACATGAAAATGCTAACAGTGACGAGGGAGCGCATGATGTGGAAGGGGAAGTGGAGAAGGATGAGGAGCAAGGGAACAACAAGAAGAAGGTTAAGACTGGTGGATCGGGAATTATGAGTACCGTTTCATTTGATTCGCTTGAGTTGTCGGAGAAAACTCTCCGGGCGGTTAAGGACATGAGATTTGAGCACATGACTCAGGTGAGATTTCTGCTTAGGGCAATTTAGTGCAATTTACTTGTTGGCGTTGTTTAGTAATGAAAAGATTAAATTTCATTTCAATTAAGGGAAAATTTTATTCTAATAATTATTTGACCTAAAGTATGCAAGTCGCAAGTATTATTTTGAGGTCATGAATGGGAATGCTGAAAACCATTTTAGCCCGTGACTCGTGGTATGAAGTGCTTTGATGTTGGCTATAAATTGTTTTTAATAATGGGGTAAGTTCAAGTTCAACCCTGGAATTAATGAAATTTCATCTGATCGTGAGGGTTTTTCGTTTCTTAGATGTTATAATTTAGTAGCAATATCTAATACATAGACTTGCATGTTCTCAATTCTTCCTGACATTATGAATGCAGATTCAAGCCAGGGCAATTCCACCTTTTCTGATTGGCAAAGATGTTCTTGGCGCCGCGAGGACTGGTTCAGGGAAAACCCTTGCCTTTCTTATACCAGCTGTGGAGCTGCTACATCACATCAGCTTCACTCCTCGTAATGGAACTGGTGTTATTGTTATTTGTCCAACAAGGGAGCTTGCAATGCAGGTTGGAAAATTTTTCCCTGGCATGCATTTCTCTTTTAATATTAGTGCTGAAGGAGCTTACAATTATTCTTTTTCTACCTGATCCGGTATGTATTAATTAAAAATAACTATAACTTCATAAAGACGAAAAAGTACGCATAGCTATAGGGGCTCAAGAATGTATATTGTCCCACAACTCAGGACTAACTCCCTAGATCTATCTTCAACAATTATATTTTTCAATGAAGGAAATAAAAACTTCATTAATGTTTTAAAAGCTTCAAGAAAGAAAATAAAAATCTCCCTTTAAGCACATTGCAGAAAGCAACGCACAAAAAGAAAGACTATTTCTATGCTAAAAGGCTTACTCAAAAGAGCAGACTCAGACATGTTCTTAATACTCGAAGATGCTTGATCATTAAGAACCCTTTTCTTGTTTTCTTTTGACCTTATACAAATCTCTTGATATTTTTACTGATTTACTATTTTTAATCATTTAGACACATGAAGTGGCAAAAGAGCTTCTCAAATATCATTCACAGACACTTGGCCTAGTTACTGGTGGTTCTAGTAGACAAGCTGAGGCTGATCGTATTACAAAGGGAGTCAATCTATTAGTTGCAACCCCTGGTCGACTTCTTGACCATCTTCAACATACCAAGAATTTTATATATAAAAATTTGAAGGTGATGTGGCCTTTTTTTGATTTCCCTTGTATTATTGATGTATTATTGATGAAAATATTTTCATCTTTATACTGCGTAAAGAATGGATTCTTGGAAATTTGTTGTGGAAATTTGTTGTTAGTGTTACGGCCTTGTTGCTGCCAAAATATGGCTGTGTCTCATGTGCTCTGTTATTTCTTGTCTTTTTCAGCCTCAATTTTTGAAACGGAACTATTTCATTGATAATAGGCTTATATATCAATTAAGTTGGGATTTATGATTAAACTGTAAAGAATTTCAAAATTTTACTTCCCATTCTCAGTGACTTGAATTCGCATATTGTAACTCTTCAAAGGGTGCTGGCAATACTTGTATGTTATCCTCGATCTTATAAATATATCGTGACATTTTTTTCCTCTGAACTTCAATTGCAGTGCCTCATAATTGATGAAGCAGACAGGATATTGGAAACCAATTTTGAGGAGGAAATGAAACAAATTATAAAGATCCTACCAAAGGTGAATTGATTGTTGTTGTAGTCTTTTGTGATATAATATTTCAGCTTTTTTTTCCTTTCACAATTGCAGTGTTAATTATTAAAAGTTGCTAGGTAACCTGGTATGCCTTACCAAATGGAGTTAAAGTAGTTAGAGTAGGGGTGCATTATTGCTGTAATTATTATTATTTTTTATGGCGGTGGTCATTATTGTCCTTGTGAATGTAATGTGTAATTTGTTCTAATCTGATTGTAGTGTAATTTGAATCTAACTTGCAGAATAGGCAGACTGCTTTGTTCTCAGCAACCCAAACACAAAAGGTTTGTTGGTTGTATTCAACTCTTATACTTCTTAGTTCTTCTCTCCTTGTGTTTTCTTCCCTTCTACCTATGAACTATTCTTTGTTCATGTAAATTGATATTGGTTTCGTCCCTCCCCACTAATCCTTCAAAAAAAAAAAAACAGGTTGAAGATCTTGTCCGCTTGTCATTTCAGTCAACTCCTATTTATATTGATGTGGATGATGGGAGAACAAAGGTAACGTAATCTACTGTTACTTATATACTTATTTCCTATACTTGCCCTTGCGTTGATTTATTGTATGACATATATGTTGTTGTAGGTCACCAATGAAGGGTTGCAACAGGGTTATTGTGTTGTGCCCAGTGCTAAAAGATTCATTCTTCTATATTCCTTCTTAAAGAGAAACTTATCTAAGAAAGTTATGGTCTTCTTCTCATCTTGTAACTCTGTAAAGTTCCATGCCGACCTTCTTAGATACATTAAGGTTGATTGCTTGGATATCCATGGAAAGCAAAAGCAGCAAAAGAGAACTTCTACCTTCTTTGCCTTCAACAAGGCTGAGACAGGGATCCTACTATGTACTGATGTTGCTGCACGTGGACTTGACATTCCTGCTGTTGTGAGTTATCTTATTTTTTAGTTTTGTCAATGCATTTCCCCGGATGGAAACAATTAAAGTCCTATTACCT
Source organism: Momordica charantia (assembly GCF_001995035.1). The sequence goes on from NW_019104497.1 coordinate 1,047,274, forward strand.
TCGTGGTCATATTATCGTACAAATCACGATAACATTTATTTTTCATTGGTTGGATGGAAATAGCTACAGACTGTGGCATGTTCTCCCTAATTACTTATATTTTTTTTATATGCTGTATTCCTTGTGTGTGGGTATACTTCTTATATTTTTGTTTTGATATGTGGAACTCTTTTAGTTTGGAGGTTCTTGGAAAGTGGAAGTGTCCATGCAGACCACCATCTGGATCATTAAATGAGATCTTCTATTCCGTTAGAATAACCCTGAAAGGATGAGGAAAAGAACTAAATTTGTTTAAAGATTTCAATTATTATAGATAAGATAACATTTGTATGTACTTCATAGCTGGCATTAAGAATCTGTTTTCATAGTGGATTGTCACATTGTAAAATGCTCTTCTTAAAATTACTGAGCTGAAGCATAATAATGGTGTTATATGTATCAGAGCCATTTAACTTAATACGTGTGTTTCAATATTTGCCCTTGCCTAATTGATGATTCCCTATGCTCATTTTGTATTTCTCAGGATTGGATTGTGCAATACGATCCTCCAGATGAACCCAAGGTGCCTGCTGCTCCTTAATTGCGTTCACATCTCATTTAGTATCCTTGTTGTAATTCATTTATTATATGAGTTTAATATTATGTGAAATTATTGCTTTTAGGAATATATTCACAGAGTTGGTCGAACAGCTAGAGGTGAAGGTAGCAAAGGAAATGCCCTACTTTTCTTGATTCCTGAAGAGCTTCAATTTCTTCGCTATCTGAAGGTCTGGTATTTGCCGTAAAAAGTTATATTGAATTGTATGCACTGTTGGTGGCAAGTTACCTTCTTCTGAAGGGTTAGGTATTATTTTTGGAAGGTCAAAAACAAACGAGACTCTAAGTCCTTAGTTTTTTTAATGTCAAGCATGATATTTTAAACTTCTTCTCTTTAATCGAGCTCGATTGTTCATAGGGACTTGTTTTTGTGTGGGGGATTAAAATGGTTTCACTAGTATACCGCCCTTATAATACTTCGAGTGTTCTTCATTTTTTTTTGTCAGGCCGCAAAAGTTCCTGTCAAAGAGTATGAGTTCAGTGATAAGAAACTAGCCAACGTGCAGTCTCATCTGGTAGGTTCCTTTTGTCATCTCAGCAGCGACATTCAGGCACAGACACACATGAAATATGAAACTCATCCTGTGATTCTAATCGTGGACTATCTTGAATGATGCAGGAGAAGCTGGTGGGCAGTAACTATTATCTGAACAAGTCGGCTAAGGATGCTTACAGATCCTATTTACTAGCTTATAATTCACATTCCATGAAAGATATTTTTAATGTTCACCGCCTTGATCTTCAGGTATTGATTAATTTCTTGTCATCTATTCCATTCCAGTCAGTATTCAGTAGTCAAATCTTGGCATTCACGCTTATTGAAGTAATCTGTCTTTGTATCTAATGTACAGCACTTTCTTGTAAACTCTTAGTGAGGAGCTTCTCAACTGAAATTTGATGTATACATGTTATATGATGATTGTATTATGTCATTCCACAAAGTTTCCTGCTAGAATTCTTGTAGCTCGATGAGTAGGGTATCGGGGCGTAGATTAGAGGTAGCAAGCTTTCTATGTTTTCACTTCTCACCTTAAAATTGTATGTGAACAGGCTATTGCAGCTTCCTTCTGCTTTTCCAACCCTCCAAAGGTGAACCTGAACATTGACAGCAGTGCCTCAAAATTCAGAAAGAAAACGCGTAAAGTAGAAGGGAGCAGGAATCGGTTCAGTGAGAGCAATCCTTACGGGAGGAAGAACGTCGAGGAGGATGAGAGGCAATTTGTAAGATACTAGCTGAACTGAACTGTTGTTTGTCAACCCATCTATGAAATGAATTTGTTCAGATTTCATAGTTGAGATAATTATTACTCGGCCCTTAGTGAATCATTTATGTGCTGGTGTCCTAAAATAGTCCTGGTACTGGTAACCAGATGCGATTTTGTATCCCAATATTCATAGCATAGGAAAAATTTTGAATGTGGCGACTTATTGATTTCATAATGGTGTAAATTTGTGGAACAGAACGCAGAGTATAATATCTCTCTTTTATATTTCTTTTAGAGGTTTAAGTGAACTTTTGCTTGGAAAAATAATGCCTTAGTCAAAGGTTTTACGAACTATGGACGTATTCATTTTCGGTAGTTTGTACGTCTGTTAAGGATTTTGGTAGGAAATTAGGATTTTGTTTTTTAGTTTCGGATTCAACGAATACCGTTTTTTAAAATTGTTTTCGAATTCTGTGATCCGGTAGAAATTTTGAAAATGATTTTTTTATGTTATTCAGAATTTGAAATTTTGAAAATGATTTTTTTATGTTATTCAGAATTTGAAATTTTTAAGATGCAAAATTATATTAAAAATAATAAAATCTTTGATAATATTATAAATTTATTTTATTTTATTTTAACAATTTTATTTTTGTTAAAATTAAAACTGTATTCTAAATTATATAATAAAATAATTATACATAATTTATAAAAAAGAATATTAATAAATTAATTAATATAATATTAGATTAAGCTAAATATTTAGTTTGTAATTAAGTTTATAAATATACTACTAAACACCACGATATATTACAAGATCACGGGAGAATGAGCTCATAAGGTATATATTAATTATTACTAAAGCTATGTTCACTTTGACATGTGAGTTTGAGCTTTAAGCTTTTCTGTTTCAGATTATCTAATCTTTTAAATATAATTTATAATACTTGTATAGTCTTCAATTTGTTCTAATATCTCAATTTATTTTATGCGATTTTACATACATCGAAAATATTTTTTATTTTCTATAAGAAAAATTTAGTTAATTCAAAACTTCGAGTTTGAATTTTATGTTGCAAAAATACCCAAATTAGTATAAAATTCAAAGAAAACAGAAATTATTTATCTCGATCAATTAACTGTCAGTTGTCTTGATTTTTCTTGAAAAACAGAAAGTTATATTTTTAACCATTTCTTCAAAATGGATCTATTTTTTTAGGGTAAAATACATGGTGTCTATTTGGTCCCAGATTTTTTCAAAAAGTAACACTTTAGTCCCGAGAAAGAGTTCTGAATGATCATGAGTCTATTTTTCCGTTAGTTGACGGAAAAATGACATGACATAGATAAGGTTAATTTTTAAATGAGGTGACAATTTTTATTAGTTTTATATTAATTTTAGTTTATTTGTCATATTTTTTTTTTTTAATTTCTTTCTTCTCTTCTCTATCCTCTCTCTCCTCACCCAACCTCTTCTTCCCCTTTTTTCTCTTGCTCGCCGCCCCACCACACCAGAACCGTAATGGGTATGGAACAGTTCACCTTCCACTAAAAATCTTGTCATTGTAATCGGCATCAACGCCCAAACCAGAACCATCGCCGGAAACCACCAGAAACTCGACATGGTCGGAGTTGGGTCCCGTGGGAAAAAACACAACGACGTTGAATTGTTCATTACTCTTCCAATAATTTCTAATATCTGGATTATATGGCATAAAAGATTTTCACACATTAATGTTGCAGTTGCATTCAGATGCAGTGCAAGAGAAACCAGAACAGAAGCCACATTTCATTCATTCACAACACTAGAAGAAGGCAAATAAACCACTCTCTGTCACAAAATCAAAAAAATTCTGGATCATCAAAAAACCAACCCCTTCTCTACAACCTAACCCAAGAAAACCAACCCTGAAACTGCATTCTAAAGAGTACCAACTCAAAATCATTCAAATGAAAAGAAAGGAAAGAAAGAACACAAAGAAGATCCCAAAAACAGGACAGGAAACAGAGAGCAAATCAAGAGCACTGCTGTTGTTGTGGGGTGGAGCAGTAGAGTTGGGGGATGGAGGAGGGCTGAGATTGAGAGGCTCCAACACTTTGATTATCATCCTGAGGCCCTTCTGGCAGTGCCCTGAAACCCCACTGATGAAATAGAACAGCCCTGCTCTGTCAAGCCCCACCACAGTGTCCCCATTGTTGTCATAGAACAGAGGCTTCGAAGAAAGGCACTGCTTGTACTCCTCCTCTGTCACCTCCATCACAGAGTCTTTCTCATACTTGAAATCTAACAACACACAAACAAACAAACAAAGACAATCACTTGTGGTTGTTACTGTGAAAAATTTGACAAGTGTTTTGTCTACTTACGGACGGTGTCATCAACATTGAATCTGTTGTGGGAGGCCCATTTGTTGTATCTGTCGGCTTCTTTTGGATTAGGGACTGCCCACCCATCTTCGTCGCCGACCAGAAAGTCGGTGCTTTTGGCAGAAAAGAAGTGAAAGGAGAAGAGGAGGAGGAGGACTGGAAGTGAGAGAGATTGAGAAGCCATTAGTGATGTTCTTGGAGGTTAAAATGAAATTTGGGAGCTGTTGTTGAGGAGAGTGAATTAAGTAAAAAAAGTTGAATATATAAAGATGGATGGGGAGGAACGAGGAGTTTGTTGGAAGTGGAGAGAGAGGGAAGATCTTGAAGAGAGAGACGTGGGAGCGTGAACAGAGGGATTTCTTTTGAATTGGTATTACTATAACTGTTCTTCAAAATGGCTGCTCTTTTTTACTTCTTTTTTGCTGTTAGAAGTTCTGTTTTGGTCACTCTTTTTTAAAGAGTTACCAATTTTGTCTTTGTTTATAAAATTTTAACACATTTTATATCGAATAAAAATCAATTGTGATCGAAAGAAATGAGATCAAAATAAAAATTGAAGGGACTAAAATTGTCACTTTTTAAAGTATCCAAACTAAAATGAATATTTTGAGAATATGGAACTAAAATGAATAAAAATTGAAAATACAAAAACTAAAAATAAAGAAATGGACTATGTAATTGGTACTTTGTGTGCCAGGTATGTTTAATGAAGGAAATGTTATATGATACAAATTATTTTTATGAAAACTGTTTTTAGACTATATGAATTAAAAATAGACAAATTATAAGGATGTAATTGATGAACCTTGAGTTTGAGTGGATTGTAGATCTAGATTTTACAGTTTATTAAAGATTTTATGACTTCGTGGAAAAAAGAAAAACACGTGCCAATCACCTTATCTCATCAATTTTACATTAAAACTATAGGTTTCAAGTTCATGTGATTGTAAATTGTAATATATAATTTAACTTTATAAACCTATTTAATAAGAACTTAAAAGAAATCTCAACTGAGATGTTTAAAAAAAAAAGATAAAGAAAAGATAAGAAAATTCAATCGAGGAGAAGGAGGGTTTTTTTTTTTTTAAATATTGTCAAATAGTTGAACAATGGTTGTTTCGTATTGTCAAAGAGTTTCTAATTTTTAATAAATATCATACTCAATTTCTCAAAGTTGCATAATTTCCAACCAAATTTCAGCTAGGTCTTACAACTAAATAAGTTCTCTTAGAACTTGTAACTACTTGAAGCATAATGCTTATTGTTATTTGTTAGTATTTATTGATTAAATTGAAAATTTTTAATTATTCAAAAATATAATTTGCTAAAAAAATTGTATTTTAAAAGATATAAAATCTTGATTTATTTGACATCTAAACCTCGGTGAAACATTATTATTTATTACTGTCAAATCATAATAATAATTACAAATGGTTTCCTAAAAAAATAAAATAATAATAATAATAATTACAAATGGTGCCATTGCATTTCATCTAAATTGAGAGCCGAGTCGGAGTCGGAAAGAGAGGCCGATTGATACTACGTTTAGTGGGCGACGCCGAACACACAGAAATCAGAAAACGCCGCCGAAGAGAGAATTACAGAACGCTTTGCTGCTCGGAAGTTTTCGCCGGGAACCTGATTTTCGAAGAATCGGGAATTGGATTGCACGTAGAATCGATCAATGACACAAGATTCAGAGAAGAGGTTCCATTCCATCATGGACAAGCTCTTTCAGAATGCACAAGCCACTCCCAACTCTAATTCCACATCTTCCCCGTCCTCCTCCAGGTTCTTCCTTTCCTTACCTTATCTTCTTATGTATTTCGTTTCGTTTGTGTTAGTTCTTTGAGAAGATGAAAGCAGAAGTTGATTTCAGCTGGGAGTTTCTGTGTTTTTAGTTTGTCAATAATATGCCCGGTTAAACTCTGTAATAGTGTTGTTTCTACCCTCCTGAGTGCTGTTATAGACTATTTTAACATGATTTTTTTCAAATGCTAGTCCATCCGGAGTACAGTTGTCGAGAGGGAAAAAACGCTCGTATTCTTCGTCTGCTTTGGTGGTGGGAGAGCTGAGGTCAAAAGGTGATGTAATTGAGGCATTGCAGAAGCATTCATCGGCTTCTGCTGGATCCTCTGATGCTCCGTTATGCAGGCCTTGGGACCGTGGAGATCTCTTGAAAAGATTAACCACATTCAAGTCGATGACATGGTTTGGTAAACCTAAGGTTTGGTCCAGTTGTCCACTTTTTTCTTTAACATTTCATGAATATTTCTTTTATTTTCAATTTTCTGTTTTGTAGTGTTCGTGCTTATTGGATTCATTAGAGGACATTTCACTGTATAATATTTCTCTATGGTGTATTTCTGTATTCTTGATATGTTTCTCTATAAGGTGTGATTTGCTTCAGTAGACTTCTATTTGATTTTACTAGGTATTCAGTATTGTCATGTCATTTTATTTGTAAAGAGTACATGGGCTCTAAATGTAGTTTGCAAATATCTGACTTTAATTAAATGTCTTTTTTTTTCCTCCATGGAAACATTTACACACTTCGCATATTCTTTGATTCTAATTTTAGAGATTGTTAAATCTTCCTTAGGTGGTAAATGCATTAAATTGTGCTAGAAGAGGTTGGATCAATGTAGATATGGATACTATTGCTTGTGAATCATGCGGAGCACGTCTCCTTTTCTCGACTCCATCTTCTTGGAATCAGCAACAAGGTATGGTTCTCTTTACCATACATGTACTGAAAGAATGTGAAAATTTTGACTCTGTTTTCTATTCTCCCTTTCTAAAGAGGAATTTTTTCTGTTTTTTTCCCTCTCAGTTGAGAAGGCCGCTTTGGTATTTAGCTTAAAGTTGGATAATGGGCACAAGTTGCTCTGTCCCTGGATAGACAATGCCTGTGATGAAGCATTGGCCGAATTTCCTCCTACCCCTCCTCCAATTTTAGTTAATAGATTTAGAGAGCGTTGTTCTATGTTATTACATCTTTCAGCTCTCCCTGTTATTTCGTCTTCATTTCTCAAATGGATGAAGAGTTCCCACCTTAAGCAATTTCTTGAAGAATCATCCTTGCAGGAATTTGGTGATGATTCTCTGAGCAAATCCGAAATTGAGTACATAAGAGATGGACATGACTCGGATACTGCTAAATTATATTATCAGGTTTTGCTCTTGCTGCATCAATATCTACATTTGCTAAATCCAGTAGTATACGTTTACAAATCTTCTTAGCAGTTGTTTATCATCTTCATTCCTTTTATTCTCAACCTTTGCCATTCCTTCTGAGCTTGGCTTTGTAATTTAGTAACATTTAGGTACAATACTTTATACTGGTGATAAAATTGTATGACTACAGACTACTTGCATTTTCCATCAAACATAACAGAATTTTTTTCCTTAAATTCTTAACAAAAGCTCTCTTTCTGGTTCTCAGTGAAATGAGTAAAATTGAAAATATTGCAGGCTCTAAAGATAATTAGCTTGTTTGGATGGGAACCTCGTTCACTGCCCTATGTAGTTGACTGCAAGACAGGGTCAGATCAATCTCTCAAGACATCCACCATTTTGGATCCGCGTCCTGCTGTCAATCTACACGCTGCTGCTACCAAAGAAAATAATAGAATTGCTGAGATTCCGAGTGAACTGCACTCTCAGCCCAATTCTGTTGTTTTAGATTGCCGTCTCTGTGGAGCTAGCGTTGGATTATGGACTTTTCATACAGCTCCTAGACCTGTGGAAATCATCAGACTGGTTGGATCCACTGAAATGAACAGTGAGTCGGGCACTCATGATTCAGGAAACAAAAGTTTCTTCATCAATCATGCAGGTATCGGTAATGTTGGAACATCAAACGAGAGCATATCAAATTTAACTTCAACAATCGCAGGGGGTCCTACCCCAGCACGTCAGAGTTTCAAGGCCACCATCACTTTGCCTGTCATTGGCCAGAATTTAAGGGCTAGGTTATTCAATGATGAAAAATTTAGTGATCATACGTATAATGACCAAGAAGACCAAGAAATGGCTCCAGCCGATTCCTTGGATAAAAACTTGTTACATGATAGTAAAACCAATGAAGATACTGAACAAATTGATCAGCCAGAAGACATAAGATTGTTCCAGAATAAAAAACTTGATCAGGGGTGCAGTACTACTGGTGATGATCAGACCCCTTTATTGGAAGGAACGAATGTTACAGAGCAGGGAACTTTCCCTGAATCTGGTTTGAATGGTTCAATTGAAGAAACTCAAGTAAAGAGCACAGATAATGTTCCTGTGCAGAAAAATGAAACGGTGGAGAACGCTGAGAATTCAAGACAGTTGGATTCTGGTAACAAAGCAGCAGATCTGCATCCTGACCCTTCTTCTGTTGAAAACTCTTTGACGATGACAGATGCTGTTATGATCACAAGTAGTGAATGCAGTGAAAAAGAGTTATCTTCCCTTGTATATGACAAGTGTGATTCACAACAGGTTTCAGAAAATACTTCAAATAGTAAAGAAACTTCCCTGGTATCTAACAAGTGTGATTCACAACAGGTTTCAGAAAATACTTCTAACAGTAAAGAAACTTCCGCTGTACCTGACAAGTGTGATTCACAACAGGTTCCAGAAAATATTTTAATTAGTAAAGAAACTTCCATTGTACCTGACAAGTGTGATTCACAACAGGTTTCAGAAAATACTTCAAATAGTAAAGAAGTTTCTTTGGCTAACTTACAGGTGCTCCCATCATTAGTTGATACAAATACAGATATCACCGGTGAGAAAGAATCTATGAAAGATAAACTTGGTTCTGATAACCACACCACCTCAGGAAGCCAGGATCCTGAAGGAGGTGATGCCAAAGACAAAGCGCATACCTCTGTGAACAGCGGGACCAACGGTGGAGGTACGACTCCCTCCTCATCCTTCTTTTACCTCGAATGATGCAGCATATTTATATTTCACTAATTGGATAGGTTCTCTAGTTAATCATAGGTGAGACTTCCTCCAAGATACTCTGTGATTTATGCTATCCAGTGGTTTTGGCAGATCTGAGTGCAACAATTATTGAAGTTAATTGTTTACATCAAAAGTTGTGAGTGGAATAAGTGGAGAGGAGACTTGTCAACAAGCAAGTATTCTGCTTTCTGAACTTTCAAGTCGGCTTGTTTGTTATACCATATACTGGGGAAATCTTTTAGAAGAGAGCTATTTTCCCACGCCCAAACATTAGTATAACGTGTCTCATGCTAGATTGATTGAGTAGGCATTCTGTATATAATTTATCTGGATTACCATAGCAGCTGGCTTACCAACAAGTCAGTTAAAATAATCAACCCGGCATGTCTATTTTTGTCACGTCAAGCTTGTATCCTCTCTGTTATGATTCCCGAGTCAAATATTATCTTTCAAATGGTAGAATAAGTGATGAACCATATTTCAATATTTTTTATTCTTTTCAGCGAATTATCCCAAGGGTGCACCATCGGATAATATAATGGAGTTTGATCCAATCAGGCAGCACAGGCCTTTTTGTCCCTGGACTGCAACAGGAAGTGTGGCACCTGGATGGAAACAAACCCTAACTGCTTTACATCGTGATAAAAGCTCTTCACCACATTCACCTAAGAACTCTCCCGCAGCGTCTCTAATTAAGGTACGTAAGAACATCTAGCGATATTTTGGAGCAATGTGAATCTTGAATGTACCAATATTATACTGTAAGAGAGTGGTGCCACAGTAGATTGGTTTTGCCAATACCTTCTTTGGCCTTTTATCACTCAGAAGTGAATATCCTAATTTTTAAGAAACCATGTTGTGGACTGAAGTTGTGCTGGAACAAATTTAGGAAACTGGGTCGCAACTACTTATCCACAGCATTCACTGATAATAATTGGAACAGTAGATGTCTCTGCATGGGACTTAATTTACCCGTATCTTCTAAAATTTTCAACCTCCTGCTTTTTTGTGCCCTGATGTAGTTCTTTTTGCCGTATTTTTTCTTTATGATGACCTTCATCCCAAGGGAATAATTACCAACTTTGTTTACCTTTCCAGGTCGATGACCCCGTTAGATCGGTTCGAGATCTGTTCACGTCTTCCGCGAAGAAATTGAAAAGTAGTCTTGTTTCTAACGAGAACTCGAAGCACTAGACCGCGTTTGTCACATATAGAACCCCACAGAGCTTCCGGGATTGGATTGCTGCCTCTTCTAAGGTATGGGATACATCCTCTGAAGAAGGATTTTTCATGCCATGCCATACCCAATTGAGTTCCTTCTACAATGATGGCTCTGCTGTCATTTCATTATCTGTTTGTTTCAAACTAGTTATGGGATTTTGTAATAGTATAGTTAATTTGACTTTGCAGTTTTTTGGAACATAGTATTGAAGTTGGGAGTGACAAAATGAAGGGCTATTAACATATTAGACAGTATTTATAGGGCAATTTATCAAAACATGGTCAAAATTTTGTAAGTAACGACTGGGACCGCAAATGTAAAATTTGTATACGTGGACTACAGATTAAAAGTACAAAAATATCTAATTTACGTGTTTCAAATTTACATGTTCCACAATTCGAACTTTAGAAATTGAAATCATAATTAAACTGCATAAACCATGTTCTAGCTTTTGTGTGGAGTTGCACATCTTATGTTACGTGCACAAAGAATGAAATCACTGAAATCTTTACTTTTTGAAGATTCTAATTGCTTTTTCTCGAATATGATATATATATTTAGATGAGTGTGAGTGAACAATATATTTGTAGAAAATGGTAAGATGAATTATAATATATATAACAAATAAGAGATTATTCAAAGTTGGATGAATGTTGAGAGAGATTACAAAATTTATTTTGGACTTGCATCAACAGTTATCAAGAAGCATATAGTTTTTGAATATGCATCCAACGGAGACAATCACATTCAATAATTTTTTCACAAACGAGAGGTGGGAGATCTAATCTATGGCCTCTAAGAAGAAATACTTATCTCGCTATATATTAAACATACTCAAAAGATTTACGGAGATATAATATAAGAATATTTCCAAAGTTGATTTCAAAACTTTGATATGATATAAAATGCCTCATTCATAAGGATATAGTTACATTTAGATCTTCAATTCGATTAAAAAACGGCAAAACTGGGAACATAACCATGTCATTGCTCTATCAACCCACAGTTTGTGACAATCACTTTTGAATAAGGACGGTTGAATCCTCTTTCTGCCACAACAGCTCTTTTATCTCCTATTAGCTTTGCCACCCTGCTCACAAATTCAAACCTCATTCTCAATTCCTAATTCATCATCGTGACATATAATCGACGCAGAATATTCTTCATTAACTCGTTAGAAAATGAAAAAAGAGACTACCCTTCATACCAAAATCATATTTTGTCCAAGAAAAATATGAACTTTACCTGAAGTAAGGAGAAGTGGTATTGTCCTTCACTGTCTTCACTTGCGCAATTCTGTCCACAACCTGCATCCCTTCCAGAACTGTTCCGATCACCAGGGCCGAATCGTCCAGCTCCGGCGAATCCTTGACGGAAATCGTGAACTCAGTTCCGTTCGGCTCCATCCCGACCTCTTCCTGATCAACCTCCAGCTTCCCTTGCCGGGCTACCAACTTCAACTTGGGAGGTGGTTTTGAAGGATCTCTAACAATGATCCCCACAGTTCCAGCCATGTTCTTAGTTCCAGAGCATTTCTCATTGACTCTCTCCCATTCATCTTTTAGAGTCTCGGATGCTAATTCATTTCCTGTCCTCTTCGCTAGCTCTACATCCACACCATAAGATCTCACTCCACTGTGCTGGACATAATTTGATGTGATCTTTACAAAGTCTTTTCTTCTGTAAGAAACCCCTGCAGCTCCGCTCACAAGATTACCGAACCTTGCAACTCCGGCAGGGGCATCGTCTCCGTAAAGCCCGATGATGATGCGACCAGCAGGCTCTCCGTCAATGGAGATATCAAGAAATGCACGCTTGGTGGGGCTCTGCCCTGTGCAACGAGGGCCATCAATGAGGCTCTGTTTCCTCTGCAAATCTTCTTCATTTTCTACCAGGCTTTCTTCAACCTCTGCTTCGGAGGACATGTAAAATGGGTCCAGAACCTGAGATCCGAAGAGAAGCAAGAGAGAATTGCTTCCAACGGCGAGCTGCCGGCGGGAGACTCTGCAACATTGTTTGACGACTGGGAAATTTGGGGAAGTGGGGATGTTTTGCGACTGAGAGGGAGACTGTGGAGGAGCCGAAGGGTGTAGAAGCTTTGTGGGCTGAAGAAATTTGGGGCTTCGCAACATGTCCTGATTAGTAGTATTTTCCTTTCCTCAGTTTCTTGATTTCACTGCTTCTGCTTCGCTTCTTTCAGCACGGTGTGGGAATTATCATTCAACCCTTTTGCGGCAGAAGATTTCGTGGATAAGCAATATACAAAAAGATAACCACACACTATAGGAAGCAGATTTTCTCGTGACACAGAACATGAGCCGTTATTGGCCTACCAATCATAACAGAGTAATGTGGGCCAAACTATAGGCCCCAGTTCAAGCCTTGACATAGTGGAGGTATTCTCCTTTTTAATATCATGCTAATATAGTTGTTCAAATTCATGATACATTTGACTTAAAGAATGAATAAATTGAAACAAAGATCTTTCCTTTAGTCTTTCCACGACTGTACCATACATTTCGCTCAAGCTTTTACAAGTAAAAAGGGTATTCAGATTTCATTCAAGGGCGTCCTTATTATGATTCACCTCACAGGAATTATAACACCTAACCACCAACTTGATCCCCAGTCGAGAACTTGGTTATGCATATTGTTAAATCTTTCCATAGCGAGTCAGAGCAATCGCCTACGACGACGAGAGAAGCTAGAAGTCATCTTAGTCGCCTTTTTGTCGCTTTCTGCACCACGACAAGGAAAGACAATCTTCTGCATTCTTTTAGTATCTTCTGACTTCTTACTAAAACAAATCTATTTTCATTTATTATCTACCAGTGAAAATACATGACATCACGGTAAGAAACTCAATTATTCCCAGTTATTGTGTATCCTATTTTATGTTATAATGTATTTGTATTCCAATTTCAATCGACCAAATATACATTACGTGGCTCACATTACTTACGCATGGGCCTCTTGCAACCGATCAGAGTTTGTCTCTCGGAAACTATGCTCATGATCACTGGCAGGCAAGCAACAATAATTATCACAAAATAAACAGCGAGGTGTTAGTTACACTGTTGGAAAAAAATAAAAATTGGATTGCAATTCTCTCTCAATCAAATTCATGTAAATCATACAGATATCCGATACATTTGTCACTTAACCAAAGGTGGGGAGAGGGGGAATTATCAAAAGGCCACTTGGTAGATCATTTAAAGAATGCCTTGTTGCAACTATTTTGAAGTGAAATCACAACATTTACAGGGAAAAGTGGGTCATTCAAACCTTCAGATGACAAAACTGCAAGCAAGATTTATTAGTAATAGCCAACACCTTTGAATTCTGATTGAGTGGACTGCTGAACGTTACCTCCTCCATCGCCCAAAAATACAAGGCGGCCTACATGACATGACAGCAAAAATTTATCAATGCTCATATGTGATCCCAGGGGCCATCAATTTCAATATTCATGAATGGCAAGTCACAACAAAGCTATCAAACTTTTTTGTAATCCCTCCAGTTCACAGAGGATCAGGAAATGAAAAAAATGAAACAAGAAAAAAGGAAAATGGAAACTTCGGGACCCAATACTAGGATTCAAACACCAGTTTGTAACCCATATAGGTTTTACAGCCTACATATACATGAAGCATTGCTACTACTAAAGCACGAGAAAAATAGATTTGCTTTTTTCAGCTAAAAAATGTATCACACCACAGAATGAAAGTTTGCGTCTTAAAAAGGCTGTACCTTCATCACAGTTCATAAAAAAAAAACTTAACGAAATTTTTTTTGACAAAGATAACGCTAATGGTATGTAATTTAAGTGCCCAGAATACATGAGGAACTCTATTTTCATAAAAACAGTGTGATTAAAAAATAATAAGTGATGTACCATTGCGACGAATTGCAACTTCTCTAATACGTCGAACAAGACCAGTTATCGGATCTGTGAAAATTTTGGTCTCCAAATTCCCCTCCAAATACAAAATCGAACTGAAAAGGAAAAATTTTACACTGTAAATGTGAAGCTGCAAAAAAGAAATGAGGAAACTAATACGACAATATTCTTACGAGGTTAATAATAGGCTGGGTTAGGAATTAAAGCTAAACTAAAATAACATAAGCTCGCTAATTTCCATTGGCCACTATCACGATATTGACGGCAATTATTTGCAGAATATAAACAAATTTCTTTGACATTATCTCCGTGTATCTCAGGTAGATTGATAAATGGATAAAACCGAAGAGCTTACCCAGGCACAACGTGCTTCATGACAATTTCGCCCAGTCTCTGTGGATAAACCGAAACCCGATGCCACTGAACTGCGCACCGATTAGCGTACTCCCTGGGTTCCTCGTTCGCCAAGGGTCTCCGATTGTTGCGAATCCCACCCGTCCCGACTGATAACAGCGTCACTGTTCTCCCACTCTTCAGCTGCTTCTGCAATGGACTTTGCCCAGCCTGGCCAACCAATATCGCCTTCACGCAAACATAAAAATCGTTAACAGAATGAAGGCAATTAAACATGGAAAACCGAAAATTCCATCACACTCGCCTCGTTCACCAATGTACCTTGTAAATGCCTGCATCGAGGCCATTTTCCAGTGGTCGATTATAGATCATCCTCGTCTGGGTTGATGATTGGGACGAGGACGGTGAGACGGAAGGTCGATTAGTCACTGAATGTGAGTCCGAGTCCATGTCCGAGTCAATACTGGAGTCACCGATTTCTGAGCCTGAGCGGAAGGAACTGTTGTTCGTGCAATAGGTCATGGAGAGGAATTCGGGGTGATGAGAAGCTCTTGAATTCGACAGCAGAGAGCGGCAGAGCTTTCTTGAGAGTGCAGCCATGGAGGTCATCGTGGTCGACAATCCAAAGAGAAAAATCAGAAATTCAGCGAACGACTTGAACCCTAGAACTAGAACCCTTCAGAAATTAGATCCGACTCGAGTTTTACAGTCATGCCGGTCCAGTTTCGGACTATTCTTATTTTCATGCTTCTTATTTTTCTTTTAAATTAAATTATAAGTTTAGCCAATTCTCCCTATTTAATCATTTATTTTTTATTTTTTAACAGGAAAAAATTTCAACTCTAAATCCTAATTTTTGTTAATTAATTAAATCGTCATAAAATCAATCTAAACCTAATTATATATATATATATATATATATATATATTTTTTTACTACAAATGTGAAGTAGAAAATTGAACCTACGACCTCAAATAATATAATTAATAATATAATTAATGTTTTATTCACTAAACTACGTTTAGTTTATTAATATATATTAATACTTTTAAGCACATAAAATTTAAAGTTTGAATCTTTATTCTAGCTGATATTTTCAAAATTAAATAATTGTATAACATGTGTGTTGAAAAATCCTAGATTAATTTGTAATATTGTTAAAGGTCGCACATTAAAAAGATCCAAAGATTTAACAAAATTTATAAATACATGAGTTCAAATCATATATATATATATATTTTGAGATTGAATTTTATAAGTATTGAAAAATACGTGTTAAACAAATAATCAGTTGGTTCGAACATAATAGTTTAATCTCTCATCGATTAAAAAAATAAAAAGCATGGCTAGAAAACAAAATAAAGTGAAAACTTAGTTTACTTTTAGGAGCAAGCAAGGTATCAAATTCTAACCAAGAACACGAAAAAAATGGAACATTGTAATTTAAAAAAAAATGTCATTTAATTTCCTTTTATTTTTCTAATGAATATATATATCTTAAACTTCATGACAAGAAGATGAAGAAAATAAGACATGGAACAAACAAAAGCAAACAAACAAACTACGTGAGCGCACGACCCATACACTCCCATATTAACACAATTAAACAATTAATAAAATAATGATGTGTCAGGTCAGGATGCATGATCTTTTTTTTATGCAAACTCAGCAATTTATTTATCCATAATTATATTGACCGTACACGTGGCAGCTACGGAATTTGGGTGCGATAAATCATCCTTCCAAATTTCGTTCATCAGGCGCGTTGCTTTTTCCAAAACATTATATTAATAATATGTTGTAACGAGAAAAAACAAATCTTGCGGTCCAATATCAAAGCACAACATGAACAAATAAATCATACACTTAGAAATAATGGAAAAACAAAGAAAAATAATATCAAACAAACAAACAAACCATAACAAACAGCGTAAAGACATGAACATAAATAACATAGCTAGACGCAAGATAAGATAGAATGATAAATTATGAAATTCAAAATAATTTGAACATTAAAATCATAGTAAAATACTGGCATATTATGCATTAGATGACTACACAAATACGTTTGTCATGTCAGTACCCACCTCATATAAATTAAGAGACATAAATAAAGAGTGATCTTTTAAGTATATTTTAGGGTTAATCCAACGATATGTTATTTGTAAGCTATATGTTTCTATTTCTATATGTATGAAAAGTAAAAGAATTTATTATATAATAATCCATATATTGCAGTATAAAAGAAGGACAAATGTTTGTGATTATTTAAAATTATAATACGTAACTTGGTATTATTATACCATGAAGATAATCGATTATTGTTGTAGTCAAACTCAATTATATATTTATGACACATCCTCCACGGTGTCTTCTCATCCCTTCCTTCTCTAAATTGGAGGGTGGAAGAAGGAATTGAGAATACAATATTAGTAACAACAACAAATTTTGTTACGGGACACAATTCAGGATGTCCATATCAAACTATCATGATCCCTGCATCTAGAATTGAGTAGACTTTGTACCGTAACTTTCCTAATCTTACTTTATCTTTTGTTTTATTTAAAGAAAAAATGTAGTATAAGAAAAGCACATAAAAAAGGTATTATAAGAAAAGATTTACATTTAATTGGGAGATCAATGCTTGATGTAAAGTCAGCTTTTATGATTTGAGAGAGAGCGTATCAATTTCAAATTATTATCATAAACCTAAAGCTTTGAAACTCTCTTCAATGGCAGGCGCGCGAGAGATTTGACAAAATTCATTCATAAACCTTCGGGAGGGAACAGAGGGTTATCTTTCCAGGGCGGCCGAGGCCCACGAACACAGCAGAAATTCATATTTTAGACCCACGATCAGACCTCCCAAAAATGCCAAAAGTTGAAGGATCAACGTCGATTTAAAGACAGCAAAATCCCAGTGGGAAACAGTACATAATTTCTCCGCTGTTCCTTTGGGGTCTGGAAATTAATTGCATTCCACAGTCGTCTCTCTGATTCTGAGTCCTCACCCGCCCCTCTCTCCATTGTTCTTCCTCTAATTCGAGCCATGGCGACAACTGATTTACAGAAGTAGGGCTTCGATTGTATAGAGAAGGAGCCGGGGGCCATAATCGATGAGTTGTGAGTTTCTTTTCACAAACTTCAACTCATAGAACAATCCTAGAGAGAGAGAGAGATATAGAGATGGATGTGAGGAAAATCGCGGTGATGGTGGAGGATGTCGAAGCAGCAAGAACGGCATTGAAATGGGCGCTCAACAATCTCATGCGCTATGGCGATTTGATTATTCTACTCCATGTATTTCCCTCCACAAGATCCAAAAGCGGCGCCAAGGCTCGCCATCTCCGATTGAAGGGCTATCAATTAGCCCTCTCCTTCAAAGACCTCTGCACCGCCTTCCCCAATGTAAGTTTTCCGATTGCAGATTAAGTCAACTCCTCCATCGCATTCTCTTCTTCGTCTTCTTTGTCGATTTCCTTTGTTTTACTGATGATTTGGGGAACGATAATCATATTATAGGGTTATGTTACAGACAAAGGTAGAGATCGTCGTGACGGAAGGCGATAAAGATGGTAGAAAGATCGCAGCCATGCTCAGAGAGATTGGAGCTTCGGCTCTTGTTGTTGGCCTCCATGACCATAGCTTCCTCTACAAGTAAGTTTTCAAAATCAATCAAATATTACTCTCGTGTAATTAGCGTTAAATTCACTGAGTTGCTGGAATAATTTTTTTCTTGAAACTCTGGGAATCTTCATTAATGATGATCCTGATCGGCCATTAATGAAAGGGGTCCCGTCCTGTCTGTTTCCAACTTCATGTACGAAATGGATCCTCTCTTCTTGATGTTTAAGATTAAAAACAGAGGAATCAGAAGTGAAACTTTCTGGGAAATTGCTCCAGAAATGGTCAACTGTGTATTAGGTTAAAAGTATACATCGGGTGGGTTTAAACTTCAAATTTCAATCTCTATTTAAAAATATGATTAACATGATCATTGCCTAATTATAATCTTGTGCTTCCTTTAATGGCAGAGGAGTTTGGTTTTAGTGAACAGAGGATTTCCATTTTTTTAGAGAGCAGAGGCCAATGGGCTCCCCAACTTGGGTTCTTTTTCCATTTAATGAAGAGTTAATTATCACAACTTTTTGGTGCTTTCTTTTGGTCTGGTTTTATCACAAAAACGCCTCCCACCTGACCATTCTTTTATTATGTGCCAAAAGTGCCAATATTTTTGTGAATATTAGATGGGACCCATTTAACCATAGTCACTCTTTCTTTTCATCCACCCAAAATATGTCATCTTTTGATATGGCCCATTAAAGACTTTGACATGATTTCTCAAAAAAAAAAAAAAGGACTTTGGCGTGATGTGAGGGAACTTTCCTTTCCTAAACTTAGGATTTTGTATCATGTGGGTTGTCATATCTGAGGATTGTTCGTGAAAATAATTTTACTTTCCTAATATATAATTGAGTTGTTAACTGTTAGGTGAAAATTTACCTAAAAAATGTCAAATAGTACACCTAGAATAACAAAGTAATATTTATGTTCCTAATTGTTTACATTCACTGCAAGGAAAACAAGTACTTATTCGGTTAGAGTAGAGAATATTTTACACATATAGAAGTAGCAACAACATTTCTGCTGCTATGTAACCCTTTTTTTTGGGTAAAGTCTAAAATAAAATCACTTAGATTTAGCTTCAAAATAGACAATATCGGACCAAACTATACTTGTCCACATCAGTCAGTAAGAGTTCATACGGATGTGAGGTATTATTAGTATGTAATGGGAATAGACCAACAAGAATACCTCACATCAAGGTTAGAAGGAGCTCTTATTGATCTGTCTCTCCACTCCCTCCTTAAAAAAAATTGATGCCAATAAATATGTGGAACAAAATTGACTTTTTTCCTTTTTATCTTTTATGTTGAATGAAGCTTATCGAACTAGAAATGTGGCATTGATATTTTTCTGAATCAGTAGAAGGAAATAAATGATAACCATTGGTTTGTTGATAGGATGGCTATGGCCCAAGATGACATAGCAAGGAATTTCAATTGCAAAGTTCTGGCAATCAAGCAAGCAACGACATCAATAGAAGAGTCACATAAAAGCAAAAATGTGCAAGTAATAGCAGCTATGGACAGTTCAACCAACATGGACTTTTCTCAGATAGAGATTGCCAAATTACAGTGAGTTGCTTATTATAAATTAATTAAATATGATTACTTTATCATGAATTTTACTGGAGAAAACTGTGACGCATTTGAATAATAATATTGATCATATTTCGCAGAGCTCCTGAAATTCTTCCGCAGAAAATTCCATACAGAATCTGCCCGAACCCTTCTGCGATTATATGGAGATCGAAGAAATCAAGAAGAAGGACTTTGTGACAATTAAGGGACCCTCTTAATTTATCTCAAACTTCACTTCTCTAATATGGCTTGTTCTCTCTCTTTCCACAGCTTCTTAGATATTGAAAATAATGGAGTTTGCTCTTTTTTTTCTTTTTTTTTTCTCTCTTTTTTTCTTTTTTCAAGGAGGTGTTGAGGTTGTCAACATATGCCCTACACACCAACACCCAACATAGATGAAAAAATGAACTGAAAAGGTAATCCATTTGGTCTGATTTATATAGGTTTTGCAGGTTTTTTTGTATATATTTTTATAATTAATACCCTAATCTTGTTTCCTTGTATGCTCCGGGAATTTGATTTGATAACTTCTTTTATCTTCGTCTCTGTTTGAGAAACTTCTTTTTAGTTTCCTGTTTTGTGTAAGCAATTTTAATTTTAAAAATAAAAAACTAAAAGATTGCAGTGTTGTGTACAGACCATCGTGCCCTTTTCTTTTCTTTTCTTTTCTTTTTAACTAACGTTATTTATTAACAGTGATTTATTTTTTAATCTTGTGTTTTTAATTTCATAGCCTAATTTTAGAAGCGTGCGTGTATTAAAAAACATGTTCTAGAAAAATATTGGTTAGGAATTCAAATATTTTTTTTTAGTAAAGAATTCAAATATGATTTAAAATGGTACAGTATCAAATTAGCCTTGATCTCAAATAATGAATATAATAAATAATATTCCATATTATAATAGTATTATTAATTTATCATTAATTTTAAAAGTTCAATGATGTAAGTTCTTTAGAAAAATTGGTTGTTTATATTATCACTTATTAGTATTAGTATCCAAATCTGGTTTGAATTATTTTCCGCTGACCTCATGTCCAATGGAAAGTTTATTTTATCGTGAATTTGAATGGAAAGTTTATTTTATACCTGACCAATGGCCAGGTTGCCCGATGTTTTGAAAATTGAACTCTTCTCACAAATATAGAAAAATCAAGAGAATTCAATTTACAATTAAAAACATCTTATATATACATATTTGAATAATTTACTATTTTTATCGATTTAAACATATAACTTCATGATAAGACATCAATTACCTAATATGAAGGTTGGATCCCCCACCCCGGTGAACTAAAAAAAAATTACTGTTTGTCAACCAATATTAACATTCAAATATTCAAATATAGATTTATTGATATATGTTTTTTTGACTTTGATTCATTTTATAGTCTCTATATTATCAAAATGGTTATTGTACTTTCAACTTTTGTTTGTTTTAATTACTATGTTTCTAAAATTTCCGTGAAAAAGTGACTAATTTGATCTTTATACATCGAAAAAACCATTAAATACAAATCGATGACTATGTTTAAAAAAATCAATATTAAATGTTACACCGAAATTATAATCGAAAGAAATAAAATAAAAGTACAGTTACAAAATAGTATTTAATCATACAATAAATTGTACCTATTTTAAAATGAATAATACTTACTCCTCGTTGTTGAGGATGAGTCTTGATCTAGAGAAAGAAATACAAAAATGATTTTTTTTTATTTTTTATTTTTTATGAAAAGAGTGAATTAATCCTCACGGAGGTAAGTATTTTTCTTTTACAACAAACTTCACCAAACATACTAATTCTTGGGGATTTCATTGTCTGTGATGAGATAATTTTAGTAAAGCGAATTCCTTTGACAATTGTTACTCTTGAGTAGACAAAACAAAACATAACATATTTTACATGCACAACAAAATTACTCTCACTCTGTACAAAAGAAACAGAAACTTGCAAAACCAGGGCCAAAATAAAAACGAAGGCATATCCTATAATCCAATCACATCCTCAGGTGACGTACCTGAAATCACCCCCGCGTTACGTTAACCAATTGAAATCTGAAGCTCCTTTTAGGTCTAATTCAGTATACCTGGCGATGGCCGGTTGCGAGATAGGAAGGCAGAGGACTGGCACGCGGCGACCGTGGAGGAACTTCGTTCAGCTGCTTCCCCTTACTATCGTAATAAATTACGCCCGAGAAATTCAACGGCTCACACTTATCCCCCATCAGGATCGCCTTCTGCCAGATTCCTCCGTCTCCCCACTCGTCTTCCGCATCGCATCCGCCGCGCTTCGTCTTCTTGTTCTTGTTCTTCTGCATCAGCGTGATTGCCGTGTCGCTTATGCTCTTCAGGAACCGCTTCGGCCGGACCTGCGGCGATCGCAATTCTAGACGCGGAAATTGCTTCGATTTCAGCTTCGTCTGAAGCTTCTTCGACACTCTGTTCGCTTCCTTCGCACACAGAGCCACCAGAGTCGATAGCGAGATCAGCAAGGTCGCCGCCGCCCGCTTCGGCGACGCCAGGACGGAGCCGGAGCCAGAGCCAGAGCCGCCGCGTTCCGGTGTGGCGTGGCCCATGATGCAGAAACCGGAAGCGGAAGGTAAACGAAATGCGAAATCTGTTTGGGAGATTATTCGGATGAAGAAGATTTTGAATTTGGGAATTTTGGTGTGTATTTATATTGGGGAGTTTGTGGTCCTGGTCCTCGTGGGGTCTGCGACTGCGCTACAGTTATATAGAAAGAAACGACGGCGTACAGCCTCAGTAGTTCACCGATATATGTTTTAAGTTTATTGAAGAAAAATGAGAGTTCGTTTTTGCGTTAAAAATACGAGTCCACTTATTCATCTAGGGGCCAAATTTGAAGGCGTGACATAGTACGGAATCTATTTTTTATTTGGAAAAGGAATTGCGAATATAAATAATAAGTAAACAATTTTAGTTTTGCAATCATAAAAAATTCAAATAAAAACTTTATTTGAATTTGAATATTATATAGTAACAAAAGGCATATATCCTGCATAATTTATAATTATCTCCCACTAAAATACAACATCAATTAATAAGGAAGTAGGGTGATGAGTTAAAATAGAGGAAGACTCACCATTTTTTTTTTAATACTTGACTCATCCGATCTAAATTTTGGAAAATTAATAAGAAAATTACAAAAAATAAAAATAGACTTAAAAATATAATAATGAACTGTCAATTTTTCAAATGCAGGTCAATAGATTTATCGTTTATTTATTATTTAACGGTGAAATAAAGATAAGTTAAGTATTTTCCACTATTTCTCGAGGTTAATCATCCTTTAATTAACTAATTATTATTATTTTGGTACGATAATTGTGCAAAATGTGTTGATGTGAAAATCGTTGGTGGAGTTTCATATTCCACTGAACACAGCGGATAAAAATAGAAATAGCACCCGGGGGAATTTATTAGTGGGTGCCACGTGTCAAAGAGGGAATGGTAAATGAGTTTTATCCCAATATAAATAAAGGTTGCCAGGTGGAGGTGTAAATTAAAGAAGAGGAATTTAAATGAAGTGGGGAAACTGGAAAGTGGGTGGAGGGACGGAGGAGTCGACGTTGACTCAGCGTGCAACTTGGCATTTTTCGTGTTTCCCATTAATTTGGGCCCCACCACTTTCGCTATTTTTAAATTATACCCCCCTCTAGGCTCTATACTTCATCCATGGTCCACACCATCCAATCTTGATAATAGAGACTAGTTTTATACGGACCATCGTCTGATTTCGTAGAAAATTAATTTTGTTTTATCATGACTTCTTTAGATATTATTTATTGAAAGTATGATCATTCATTTATTTAGATTCATAACCAACAATAACGTTTAAAAATTTATGAAAAAATATCGATTAGAATACAATTAAGTAGATAAGATATCAATTTTCTTCTTATAATAAAAAAATTGAACAAATAAACATAGTTTCTAAATATAAGAAACTTAAATTGGATGTTTATTTTAGTTTATTTTTTATTTTGTTTGAAAATTAAAGTTGCTATCACTTTTATTTGTTTTTTTTTTTCATTTTAAAAAATATATTTGAAATATTAACTAACTTTTAAAATAAAAAAAGTGTTTAAAAATGATATTTTTCTAGGTTTTTTAATAATAATTTTCAAAAAATCATATGTAAAATTGTACTGAATAAATGTGATTTGAAATAATCGGTTAAGTCGTTATCAAATCAAGTTTTAATCGTATACCTAAGTTTTAATTTTAAATTTGTATCTTAAAGATTTGTAACAAAATTTTATAATGGGATAAAACGAGTTTGATTGGAGAGGGGGATCTTTCCAATTTGGCTTGCACTTCAACTCTGGCATTTTGATTGCCTTTTAAAAAAAGAAATAATCATATCATTTTATTAGGTAAGAATTTTATTCATTTTTTGTTGGGCAAGATCTTTGCTCTATTTCTTCATCAATATTTAATTTGTGAAGCTGGTGTACTATATAAATATATTATTGGCTTCACTAAATATGAAATAATATATATATAGAGAGTATATATATCTAATTAAAAACGGTGTTTCACTGTACCTAGAAGTTACTCAAATTAATAAGGTGGTGTGTCATCCTTTTTTAGTATAACATGTGAGGTGGGGATCGAACTTACAACCTCTCGATTGAAGATATATATTAATTACTACTGAATTATGCTCGCTTTGGCAGGTCGTGTATCATTTCATTTGTCAATACACTTATTTGTATATTAGCATACATTAAGATGGGCCGAATTAATATCTTTAGCCAAATTTTAATTTAATTATATGTTTCTGATCAAAATTATTATAACTATAAAAAAACACGCACAAAATAAAGACGTGCCCATTCTATAAATTTTGATTGGACTGATGTAGTGTGATATACAGCTAAACGTTAGTAGGTATATGTATTATTAGTTTATAGAGCTCTGTATTTAGGTTTCTTATTTATTGTATCATTTGATCTCTTTTTTTTTTTTTTATCTCTTTTCTCATTTTCTAAAAATATTTTCAAAATTGTAAATTTTTTTCTAAAGTAATCAAATCATATTTCTTGTCATCATCATTATTGACTTATAAAATGCATAATAACTATTGAAAAGTAAATACGACCTAAAAATTTAAATATTTAATAAAATAAGTTTCACATAATTTTTTTTTCATTGAAATTTTTAAAGAACGAAAAACAAGAAATTGTTAATAAACACAGTTTCATTTATAACTGTTAAAAAAATAAGACAAAAATATTACCAAACATACCCTTATGTTAACACCTGAATAAAAAAGAAATAAAAAACAAAAATATTACCAAACATACATTTTTCAAAACTTTTTAAAGTTGGCTAAATAAAAACAATATTAAACATATTAAAAAAAACAAGTATTCAACATTAGAATACTAAAATTATTATTAAAAAAAAAGAATACTGAAATTATATATTAATGTTAAAATTAATATTTGGAATGAAAAATGAGTGAAAACCAATGACGCAGGTTGGTTGGGACGTTAGGCTACATTTTGTTGGTATTATTATTTAAAGGATGGAAAAGTGGGCGTGGGCTTGAAGATATTAGAAATTCAGTAGAGCAGTTTGCAGCAATTCAATAACCAAATTAATTAAAGGTCAAATTCTTGTGGTTATGGCTCAATATATGCCTCATTCATTAAAGAATTAATTAATTGAGTGGCAACGGTACAGTTGAGTTGAGGATCAAGAATATTTGTGAATAATTGGCTCTATCTCTCATCTAAAGGACATTAACCTTCTTGTCCTAATTGGGACTTACTATAACTAACTATAATCAATTACCTCTCTTTCTTAGCCTTCCAAATTCCAAACAATTTGGAATTTTAAACCAACTTTCATGTCTTTTCAGGGGCTATGTTTACCTACTTTTAATTTAAACCCATCGTAACATTTGTCTGTTTAGTTCCATCAGAGTTTATGAAAATTCAACGTTTAATCCGTAGTAGAGATGTAAGTAATATTTTTTAAATTTTATCTCTAAAACACTAGCAAGTAAAACAATTTTACATGTATATAATATAAATATAATTCGAAATGCAGTATGGCAATTAATTGTCCCAGTATTCTCAGGTTCCTAAACCAAAAACACGTTTTACTTTAAAGTTCTTAGGATTAAGTCACCAAAAAGAAAAGTGTACTTTGTTGGTATAGATATAATGACTCTTAATTCTTTTAAACATTTATTAACCATGCTTCCATGATCTTAAGATATCTATCAGATGTATTCATTTATGTACTCCCTCCTCCCTACTCAAGCATTTGTTAATATTTTAAACGAGTTGGCCTATCAATTAACGTTTCAATTTTGTCTCAAAAGTTCTTTTCCTTCGTTGTCAAGAAATTTTGCTTCTCTACTGTCTATCAATTGTGTCATAATTCCCTTCTAAAAAATGGGAGATTCTTCCTCATTCTATTTCTTCCATTTTCAAACTTAATTTAAGCAAATTTCGACATTAGCTACCACTGACTTTTAAATTTTGATAAGCCAACTCTCCGTTCAAAGATATGAATATTATTAAAAAAAAAAAAGAAAGGCAAAATTCAGATATTTTTATATATAGTTTAGCGGAATGTAATTTGAAGTTTTTTCCTTTTTGTACAATAATGGGGAATAAAGTCAGAGATCAGAAGTTTACATGTGGGATAGGTTCCAATTTCCCATTGGACCAATGCAATACACTAACGTGTGGTCTGTGGATATAGATGCATAAAAATTAATTAACTTCATATGGGAATTAAAGCATTCATGAAAGATGATTACATATGCAAGTGTTGTTATTTTCCAACAAAGTCAAACAAAACTGCCATATTCAACCCAAAAACATCAAAACGACAAAAAAAAGAAAAAAAGAAATTGCTGACTTTTCCAGTGGAAACAAAGCTTTGTCGATCGCAAAGCTGCAAAACGACTTGTAGTTTTTGCTTCAACGCGCGCACTGATTAATTAGTGATGCAGAGGATTTGGACCACTCGGAACGATGTGTTTGTCAGTTTCGTATTCGTAACCGTACCGTCGACCGACGATCTCGGTTCTTGTCGGCCACCACGGGTCTCCGGCGGCAACCCGGTGGCGGCGTAAATACGACATGTCGTCCCCCTTCCCGGAGATCGAAACTTTCCTGTCGCTCTGGCCGCCGCCGCCGACAAGGAACCAGCCATGAAAGAGTAACAATAATACACAGGCAATGAGCTGCAAAAATCTGATGGATTTCATTACAAACTTGAAAGAAAGAAATGAGAGAGATGGATATTTCAGAAATCTGAAGCTAAGGTCGAGCCTTGAGGAGATAATGGAACCCAATTTAATCTAATTTGTGAATGTTAAATTAATAATTGGAAGAGGTCTTGTAGTCGTAGGTTTGTGTTTGGTGTTGGAAGGATTCGAGTTCAGAATATGGAGGAGGAGTCAGTGAGGCAGCGCAAGCTTTGTCGAGCATTACTTCTTGTCCCGTTGAAGTTTAACAAACTCTGCCTTTAACAGAATCAAAATTTTCAAATTCCCAATTATGCCATCAATTAATGAAACGACCCAATATCATTCACAAACGACAACCAATTCATAGACTGATGTAAATTTTAATAGGCTATGAGGTTAAATATATGTTTGATCAAGTTAGTAGTTGACTTTGGAGATGAGCTGCTTAGCAGGTAGTAAAGCGGCAAAGAATAGTAAACATTTCGATGCTAAGTTAGTAGTTGACCGATCTATATTCAAGAGATAATATAGTTTCGCATACATGAAAATGAGGTGAGAGATCTCTATTTATATGTGGAGCTTCCAATAGGATTTTCAACGAGCCTCCAACAACTATCCGACAACTCGAGAATTGTGGCATGTTGTTGTGGATCGTGTCGAAGTTCTATTATTGAAGGAGTATCATTTGATTGGTTCGGCTGATATCACATGCGACCAGATCGACTCAGTCTCTCTAGAGAGGGATGAGATGCAATTACTTTAATGTATGACTTTTCATGTTGATTCATCATTGTTGTCATATCAGATGTTGACACGTGGTTAGTGAAAAATTGCCTCTAACAGATTTTTACTCGAAGGATTGTAGTGAGATGGAAGCATAATCGAAGTTATATAAAAGTTTAAAATGGCCAACACAAGGATAACTTAATTGTCTCCAATATATATATTTTTTGTTTGTTTGAGTTTGAAGTAAAAAAATTATTGATATTAAATCAAATTACTAAAAAAACTGTATTAAAAAAAGAAGAAAAAAGAAAAATTAAAATCTTCACGTACTGCTGACACCAATCTAATTCTTTCAAAATTGGGCCGAATGTGGGCCGCTAGCTCCCCTGGTCCATAGCCAGACTATAATGGGCTCGCAATCGCATCGCCAGGTTGGACAGTATTTGATTTTTTTAGAATTAGGGTTTAGGGGATATATAACAATTTAAGAATATAATTTCGTAAACGCAGCAAAGTAGCAAAATATTGATATCTCTCTCTCTCTCTCATTTCTTTTCGGAGCATCTATCATTCTCTCCATTTTGTAAATGACAGTATTATAAATTAAATAAAATAATTATCAATAACGGTATCTAAATCCCTACATTTATTGTCAAATTTTATAGGTTTCATTTGAGTTAATTAATTATTATTCACTCACTAACTAGTTTCCATTATTATTAAATAATTATCTTTAGTTATTATTAAATATTTGTTGCACAAATATATCCCTACTGTAGTTCAAAAAGTTAAGAAAAAAAGAAGGTATCCTAAGAAAACAAAGGTAAATAATTTTTTTTCTCGTCATTATATTAATTGATTTTCTTGGGTTTTCAGGTCACATTTGTGTTCAATTCTACGTGTTTCTGGATATTACTTTTTTTTTTTATTGAGAAAATTCTGGATATTACTTTTCTTAATTATGAATTTGAGATTTATGTTTATAAAAAAAAAAAAAAAGGCCATCATGTTCAATTTTCCTACATGTTCCCTCGTCTTTATAGCTTTCGATCTACGACGACCGTTGGATCAGATCATCGAGAAGCGTACGGTTAAGATTATAAAGACTAGGGCAACTAGGGTAGGGCACATCGTTACGAATCGAAACCCCTCGTCTTACAGAAAAGCTGGTGGAAGTCGTCTATATAAATTCCTTTGTCCGCCATCAATCGAAGAGAATTGGATCGCGCTGCTTCCAGTCCCAGGCAATGTGCTTGCCATGGCCAAGCCTCGCAAGCCCAAGAACACCGACGATGCCAAACCACCTGACAACTCTGGAGCTATAGTTCATCACCAGAAGCTTTGTATTTCTATCGACATTGACAAGCGTCGCATCTATGGGTTCGTTTTAGCTCCAACTTGTTCAATTCTGATCGCTACTCCCTCCCCCATCTACTTTTGTTTCTTTCTGGACGGAATCCTGCTTTTGTTTAATCTCTACTTGTGTTTTTATGCTCCATGAAGTTTTTTCCTAAGCATGCGAGGTTGTGATTGGCTTTCTGTGTTGGAAATTGCTGCTGAGGTAGCTTGCAGCTTCGTTTGCTGAGTTTTGGCCTTCGAGGTTCACAATTCTTGTTTCTGGATTGTAGGTTTACCGAGTTGGAAATCGCGGTGCCGGATATTGGTATAGTTGGGTTGCACGCGGAGAATCTCGGGATTGTGAGTGTTTCAGTGGATGGCGACCCGACTGAGTTCGAGTATTATCCGCGGCATCAACATGCGGAAAGTGAGAGGAGTTTTAAAGCGGTGTCGTCACCGAGCTCTGCTGCAGATTCTGCGGGGTCAATTTATTTATCTTCAATTGAGAAAGAACTGGTCCCTAATTTGTTGATAAATTGCTGCAAGGCTTTCAAGAATGGAAGTGAGCAGCAAGACCAGCCATTTCTTGAGAATGGACTGCAACCTGCGGGCGAGGACAAGCAGGTTGTAGCTGTTAGTTATTGTTACGAGGTCATTCTTTTAGATGATGGAGAATATGCATCTGGTTGCTAAATGTGGTGTCCTAGTTTTGGTCTTCAATCAATTTATTTGTTACTCCATGTATTATGGCATGTATATGTTATTGTTACGAAGTGTAATGTACATAGATATACTTTTATACTTATTTTGTTGTCGGTTTAAAATTTTATTTTATTTATTTATTGTTCATTCAGTTCATATGACTTGCTAAATGCCTGGTAAGTAATTAGAAGCATCTATATGTAATGAGCAGAACTAATCATCCATATGGCTTACGGATATTTAATTCTTTTGTTCTTGGGCTTTATGACTCCTCCGTACCTGAAATCCTAGTTCAGTAGGTTGTAGATTTGGAAACGAAGAAGTTATCTTTGTTTAAGCATCCATTTTTCTCAAGAATAGAAAAAAACCAGAACAATTCTTGCTCAGTTCAAACTGCTGAAAAATGAGAGATTTGAGGTTAAAGTGAAGAGTATTGCACGTGAGTAAGTAAGTAGATAAGTTTCAAGTTGGGAACTAATCATTCTTTCCGCATAAAGCTGTGGGAATATGATAAACTAAGTTAGGCAGAGATTATAATTAAGCATAAGTCTACGTACTTTTGTGAGAACCAAGGAAGAAGAAGGTTCTCTTCTTGATATGTAGTCATTTCTCAAGGTATTGGAGCTCTATGATGACTCTTGTTTATGGAATCCTACATGTTGAATTCTGTGTTTTGTGGTGAGGTTTATTATTTCTTTTGTGGCTTCTCATATAGGTTAATATTGGATGCAGAATATAAGGCTGGTTCGTATTGATTACTGGGTAGAGAAATCAGAGGTAGGTATTCACTTCAGTGATCATATGGCTCACACTGACAACCAAATAAGGCGTGCAAGATGCTGGTTCCCTTGTATGGATGATGGTCTTCAACGATGCAAGTAAGGATACTGTAATCTGATTGTTTATCTTGTCCCAATTTTAGCTTTTACTACCCATTTGTAATCCTATCATATCCCATGTTCAGGTATGACCTGGAGTTTACTGTCTCTCAAAATCTTGTGGCTGTCAGTAATGGAATTCTGTTGTACCAGGTGAGAAATACTCTCAAATGAGTATTATGTACGTATTTAATTTTTTCTTCTTGTATATATCTTGAGGTAGTTAGACAATTACGGAATGTTCATCAATAAAGATGATTGACTTTTGCTCCCGTCTGTTCTTCATCAAGTGCATTACTGCATTATAACCAATTCATTCATCCTGGAGTACTAACTTCATGAACAGTACTATTTTGAAGTTTCAACCGAACCACTATTTTTCATTTTATTTTTTTAATTTTAACAATATATTGAATGAACTTGTATTGCGAAGATCTACAACTCCATCTGCAACCTTGTTTAGCTAAATGATAATTCTAGAAGGGTGCATTGTCTTGTAATACTGTTTCAGGAAATGATTGATGCCCGTGAGCACTCCTGACTCTCGCCACCTTGTAATAGCTTGTAAAAGATGGAGCATGTATTTGGATATACTGAAAATTAAGAGGTGAAAATTAGTTTTAAACTTTTCGTAATGCGTCAAGAGTTTGGATTCTGAAAAAATAAATTCAACTGAGGATTATATTTATTTGTCCCAACCAAGTATAGTGGAGGCCTTTAATTGAGCATATGGCTGGTAACATACAAAATTAAACATTACCGACTGAACAAGTGACTGAACTACCACTAACCCTCAGCTACTAATGGGAACAAATTAGTAAAAGATTAAAAGGTCGGGAAACAACAAAGGAACTAACAATTCGTGGATAGCTACAAGTTTATGACACAAATCCCCCTCCCCCCTCTCCCAAAAAACTTGCCTTGATTTGTAAGCTGCCAATTGAAGCTCATTTGGAGGATAATGTTCTTGGAGCTTGGAGTTTGGACACATTAAGAACGGGAGAGATATCCAAACCTGCTGATAGCTCAACTCCATCAGAATTAGGGCAAATTTTCTGGACAATCTTAGAAGATCCAATCTTTTTACTTGAAGTTTATGGTATTAATATTATGTAGCTATTCCTCTTGTTACCTAGACAAATCACAAAAAAGTTACCAAGTCTCAAATTGATTAAATCAACTAAGGTTGTTAGTGTCAGTAATTTTAACCTGATTACTGCCTGAATTTTAAAAGTTAATTCATTCCTCGATGAATTTTAACTGCATCATTGCCTATTGGTAAGCACATTTATGAAAGCTTGAAACATTTCGTAGTTTGAGGAGATTCAACATTGAACGGCGAACTTTAGTATGAATCGAATGATGATTGCTTGGTTTGTTCATTATTTATTGAGTTAAATGCAAATGAGAAGAGCAGCATCCCACTGAAAAATATCCCCAAGTGTTCCCGGTAACTTCTATTTGGCCAGTTTTTGGAGGCTAACAAGTAAAACTTAATTTCAAAGTAGTATTAATTTTTTCCACAAAATCTTTCCAGAGTGACTTAGAAATTTTGTGTCTCGATTTGACACTAGTGACCAAATTTCATGAAGTCCAATAGCCTCTTGAGAGAAAAAGTTCACTATATTAATTATATCAGACATGTTTCTACGCAGAAGGAAATGAGACATATTGCTAAATTTGTCCAAGACCATGAATTCAGAATCAACTCTTCTATTGTGTTTGTGGAAGACGAGGATGAAATCCATTAAAAAGTTTTTCTTGATTTGGAACAGGGAGTAGTGAGTAAAGATCACTCCTTGAAGCTTGTCCTTTGAGTACTTGGCAATTGTCCTGAACAAAGTTAGTCAAATTCCTTATGATTTCTGGCCAGAAATCTATCACAGATAAATGTTGAAGTCTTATCTGGACCAAATGATCATTGCGCCCATTTAAACAAATCTTTCAATATACATGTTCTCGCGGTGAAAATTGTGGAAGGCACAATAAATTTTCTTTGAATAGGAATCCATCAGGAATATGATAATCCTTTTGACTTTCATCATGGACACAATCAATACAAATATTTGCAAAATAAAGATCCTCCTTAGAGTTCGTTGACAGAGTCAAAAGAAATTAGTTCAACTGTCAAAGTTGCTAGAAGGGTTGCAAAGCATCATTACCAAAACCTTGCTACTGTCTACAGATGTGTTTTTTTTGCAACAAGTCTAAGTCTTAAGTAAGCCACCCAGGAGCTTGCATCTTATTCAACACTTTTTTTTTTTTTAAATTATCCACTTGAGTGCCTGATGATTGGAGAGTATAAGATGATCTCATTTGCTACGAAGCATAAAATTCTGGTTCATTTGTTGCTCCTCATAAGTACTCTATTGGCTCATCATTCTTTCAGCACAGCACCGATGCATGTTCCAGAAGCCTCCACATTAACTTTAGATAGTACATTGATTTTAGGTAAAGCTAGTACAGTAATTGAACATAACTTGCTTTAATGTTATTAATGCTTTCCTGTTGCGCATCTTTCCATTGAAAGTCCTATTTTTTTAGACAGTTGGTGGAAGATCAGTATAGATGAATCTTTCTGATGAAATCCCTGTAAGATTGTAGCAAGGCCATGAGTCCTCCATCCGTAATGGTTCTCAATGTAGGCTGATTCTGGATGGCAACAGGAATCCACTAGAGTGCTATCTTGTCCCACAATGAATCCTAAGTAATACAAGGAAAATACAGTTAGCAATTGTCATAAAAAGAAAATTGTCATAAAAAGATTGCTTTCATGACCTGCAGTAAATAATTCCATTATATGCATTATGTGCTAGCCTTTTCCCCATCGTAGATTAAAATGTCCATATGAAATGGAAGTGTTCAACCACAAGTTTTCCCAGTTGAAGAACTTTTTGTTTTTTTTTTGAAAGGCAACAAATTTCATTAATGTAAATTATGCAATTAACATTATGATGAGCTGCATGCACGTCTGTGTATATTATCCTTTGAATTAATCAATAAGATGTGCTGGATCTGGATTTTCTTTTTCTTCCACCTGTTTGCATTTTGCTTATCTGAGAGACTTATGAGTACGTCCATCCCCTCTAATAGAATCTTAAAGTTCAAAGCCTTGTTAAAGGCAGCATATTTTCTCAACATGATGTATAGCACGAAAAACCTTGCTTCTTGCTGCAAGGTGTCTTCAAATCTGGCTACTCATATACATTTTCGTGCCCTCTGCAATCTTATTTCTTATTTACATTTTATAAAGCGCATCTGATGTTTTAATGTACAAATATCAAGTTGCACTCTACATATCAAATT
The DNA here is from genome assembly GCF_001995035.1 of Momordica charantia. The sequence continues at coordinate 1,081,269 of NW_019104497.1, forward strand.
GGCTTCAAGCATATTGGATGTTTTGACTTTCCACGTACTGCCATTTCTTTCAGGTCTTGAGTAAGGACAATCCTCCCCGCAAAACCTATGTGTATCAGGTGGACATCCCCGTCAATGCACATTGGATATCACTTGCAGTCGGACCATTTGAAATCCTTGCTGATCACCAAAATGGACTGATATCACATATGTGCTTACCAGTTAATTCATTAAAGCTCAAGCATACGGTAGAATTTTTTCATAGTGCATTCAGGTTTGTTTTTCAGTTTTCTGAATGCAATTAACTTGGGGGCATGGCCCATTCTTTTCAGTTTTCTGAATGTTTCAGTTACGATTACTAACCACAAATTCTATGATCGTAAATTATTTCTTACTTTGGAATTTACTTTGCATAGCTGCTATAAGGATTACCTCTCGGTGGACTTCCCATTTGGGTCATACAAACAAGTCTTCGTAGAGCCCGAGATGGCACTATCATCAGCGTGTTTGGGAGTTTCCATGTGTATATTTAGTTCTCATCTTTTGTTTGATGAGAAAATCATTGATCAGGTTTGTTTATTCATAGGGCTTGTGTAGCATGGGTTCACAATTCTTTTGTTTTGGAGTTTACATCTGTTGTAGGTGAATGTCCATTTTCATATATATGCGTAGATCATGAAATTTCTGTTGGGTAACAGTGTGCGAAATGCATGGGTTGGCTGACTAGATCATGAAATTTCTGTTGGGTATCAGTGTGCGAAATGCATGGGTTGGCTGACTAGTGAAGAACAATAGTGGCCACCTACCTAGGACATCAAAATCCTATGAGTTTCTTTGGCAACTAAATATCGTGGAGTTAGACAGGTGTCTTCTGAAATTAGTTGTGGTGCATGTAAGTTGGGCTGAAGCTTTACAGATATAAAAAACAAAGTAGCAAAGCACCAATACTTCCCCACCCTCTCTCTCTGCCATTGGGTCCTTTTCAAAACCGTAAGCTATTGTTTTGTCCTGTCCAAGTCCCTCTTAAGTGACCACCAATTTTTGATGGTAAGGTGTTTGGGTTCCATGGTGCATGCGTAAGTAGATTAGATTGGAAGGAATGACTTGAATGCTAAAAACTCTATGCTTTACTTCTCTAATTACTATGTGTTCTGATCGTTCACAGACCATAGATACGAGGATTAAACTTGCGTATGCTCTTGCAAGACAGTGGTTTGGGATTTATATTACGCCTGAAGCCCCAAATGATGGTAAATGGTTGTCATGCGTTTTCGTTGAAATTTACTGTTTTGTCTTCAGTAATCCTTTTTTGATCCAGAATGTCCATTTTCTCTGATTAGCACGTGTAATTCTTGTTGCTAGAGTGGTTGTTGGACGGTCTTGCTGGATTTTTGACTGATTTATTCATCAAGAAGAACTTAGGAAATAATGAGGCACGCTACCAGAGATACAAGGTTTGCTTTACTATGCTCTGGTTGCTTGCACTTATTCAGCATGCACTTTCTTCATCTTTCCTTTCCTTCTTTTCTACTTGAGGCTTTGTGTTACTTTTCTATCTGTTGGCCATTCAAAGAAGTTTTACTATTTCTGGTGTCACAAAGCACAAAATGAGGGATAATTGCACTTTATTAATTATTATTATTATTATTTTTTATCTCTGTACCTTGGCCATTTAGAAACTAGAATCGTGTACCTGGTTTCATATTTAATGTTTTAGTCCTACCACACTGGTGTCTTTTGCATTTTAGTCCTCTGGTTAAATCCTACCTATGAAATTGTTCTTATTTTTAAAAAATCATTTCATGTTTTCATATATCAATTTACAGTAGAAGAACTTTGTTACGTTGTTCTGCAGGCTAATTGTGCCGTTTGCAGAGCAGATGATAGTGGTTTGACCACCTTGAGCTCCTCTTCTACTTGTAAAGATTTGTATGGAACCCAACGCATTGGTATATACGGAAAAATAAGATCATGGAAATCTGTAAGTTCACTCTGGTTAGTTAGCTTGTTACTTCTAATAAAACTTTCTAACTATTTCTTTTGATTTCCAAAAAAGGTAGCAATCCTTCAAATGTTAGAGAAGCAGATGGGGCCTGAGTCTTTCCGTAAGGTAATGATTCTTGAAAATTATAAAGATTTTCTTAATGCCAAGGATGTAAGGATGATTATAGATTCTGCCATCAGTTTTATTTTAACTTCTTTCGGCTGGATAGAACAGAACTCTTTTTTTTCTTTATTTTGACATTTGTGGTATAGTCTACCACCCCATACACAGGGAGACTCTATGTGCCCCAATGTCAGGAGACAACAACGTTTTATTTTTCGTTACTTTTACCTTGGAGGCTCCAAATCAGGGCATTAGGCTAAAAGCCCCAAGAACTCCCTTTGGACAAAAAAAAAAACCCTTTAAATAACCTACTGGCCGTAGTACATTTTGATGGTTTTTCCCTACTTTTTGCTGTTTCAACTTTCAACACTCTCCTGTCCTACTGAACTCCTAGCTTGTCGAGTTGTAATACATCTTGATGTTAGATATGTTATGTGCTTGATTTTATCAATTAGACCTCCTTGTATGTTTGAGCAAACACTGTGATGGAAAGACCTACGATTTATAGAAGATAAGTTTCTTTCTTGATCTTTATTTTGATTTTTGCTTTCTTCTGCTGTGCCAGATTCTGCAAAATATTGTTTCTCGTGCTAAAGATACAACCTCTACTTCACGATCACTAAGCACAAAGGAGGTATTGACTTTCTCCTACGATAATTAATAGTTATTTTTCAGAGCCTTTTATTCTGTATCATCCATTTAGTGTTCAATGCAGTGCTTGTGTTAGAAAACTGATTTTCTATTTTTTATTGTGCCAAGAAACTATTGCATAACAATAAGAACACACAAATATCGTATGACATTATACAACATTTTGATTTTGTATATCAGATGATGTGTCTGAAGAACACACAAATATTGCATGAGATTATACAACACTTTGATTTTTAAAATCAGATAATGTGTTTTGCACCTGGGTCAGTTGAAAAATTGTTGGGGGAAAATGGTTATATAATACCTAATGAGAGGAGTGGTCAACTACATTTGAAAACAAGTGACAAAATCCATATAGGAAGGATCAGAAAGAAATATGGTGGGAAAGAAACCAGAAAATATTTGAAGTCTAACATTCAAAGTGGTGTGAGAGATTTAAAACATTAAGCTACGTCTTGGAGTTGTTTATCTACTTTTTTTCTTGAATTTATTTATTATTTTCTAAGAAACTAAGTGGAATATCATTATCAAAAGCAGCTTGTACAAAAAGGGGAATGAGCAATCCCCTAGAAGCCAATTGTTACAAAAAGGAATTCCAATTGGCAGAATATTCACAAAGCTGAAATTACAAAACTCTTTAGAGAGAAGACACCAAGTAGAAGCAAAAGTGTAGACAAGATCCCAAAAGCCCTCAATAGTAGTCTCAATGCCTTTGAAATTTCTCTGATTTCGTTCAAAGCGAAGTCTCCATAATGTCACTGAAACCACATTACGACAGAGAATCAAAACTTACTCTTGAAGGGAGAACCAACCACGAGCTGCAGCAATGCATCCTCACAGCCTTTGGGGAAGAACCAACTTAAGCCAAAAATCTTGAAAATTTTGGACCACATAGCATTGGCAAGGTCACAATGCAAAAGCAAATGGGAGTGAATTTACGAAGCCGCTTTACACATAATGCACCAATCTAGGGAAATCATCATGTTAGGCCTCCTCTTTGAATCCGATCACAAGTATTCAACTTCTCTTGACTAAGGATCCACAGAAAAACTTTCACCTTTTTAGGCATCTTTGCTTCCCAAATGCCATTGATGAAGTCTGAGGGAATGACGTTATACTGATTGGTAATTTAAGAGGTCAAAGAGCTAACAGAGAACTCCCCACAGCTATTCAAACTCCAAACTCTAATGTCTTGCCGTTTATTTATCTACTATATTTGACAATTACTCTTTACTGGATGTTATGAACAATTGGGGATTTTATTTTATTTATTTTATTTTGTAAAGTTTGTTTTATGTGTTTGGGGGTTATACGTTTAATAGGAGTTTTTTGGGATGTTTTGATGAGCTCCTCATAGGATTCCTTTAGAATTTTGCTCATACATTTTTATAGTATCAGTGAAAAGTTTGTTTCCTCAAAATAAAAAAGGGGTAAAATTATAATGTTATTTATTTTACATAATTTAATAAAATAAAATCAACCATAAAATACTTCTCCATTATGAGTGTTTGTGGGTATATGGATTTGCTGAATGGCATGTTGTCTAATGTCAATATTTTTTATATTTTCGAGATGCAGTTTCGTCATTTGGCCAATAAGATTGGGAATCTCGAGCGGCCATTTCTTAAAGAGTTCATTCCTCGGTGGGTTGAATCATGTGGTTGTCCATTGTTAAGGTAAACAATATACCATTATCTAAGTTCTTGCGTGTCTGCATATTTTCTTTGAACAAGAAACTCATCATTTGGTTTGTTCATAAAATCAGGATGGGATTTTCCTACAACAAGCGAAAAAATATGGTTGAAATGGCGGTGTCACGGGAATGCACAGTTACACCAGCCACAAGTGTAGACAATCGAGATAGTGATACTGGATGGCCTGGCATGATGAGTATCAGGATTTATGAACTTGATGGTGTGTTTGATCATCCAGTTCTTCCAATGACTGGAGAGTCTTGGCAGCTACTAGAAATACAATGCCATTCCAAACTTGCTGCTAGACGCCTACAGAAAACTAAAAAGGGGTCAAAACCTGATGGTTCTGACGACAATGCTGATATACCTGCACTCGATATTCGCTCTAGGTTTATAATTCCCTCATAATTTGATAATATCACTTGTAAGACAATCTGCTTAGTATTTGCTTGAATGCATTAAATTGTCTCTCTTGACAGTGTGGAATCCCCTTTGTTATGGTTGAGAGCAGACCCTGAGATGGAATACCTTGCTGAAATTCACTTTCATCAACCTGTTCAGATGTGGGTAAGACTGAATTTTGGCCCACTCATCGTAATATTTGCAATTGTTGGCTATGCGTTTTCCTGTATTACGTTACAGGTCTTTTGAGATGGTTTTTTATTGTTTTAGGTGAGGATACCGTAGGAATTTCATTATCATGCAAACGTCTTATCTATTCATGTTTGTTGGTTTTAGTTTTTCCTTAGAGGCAAGAACTTCAACTTCTATAAGAAAATTAAATGCAGAAGAGATTGGAGAAAAAAAATTATTTATAAAAAAAATCATGGCTATGATCCTATCTAAAAGCTATAGCTTTCCTAAAGGTTTGTACCTAGATAATTTCAATTATCAGGAATAAAAAAAGGTGGAAACTCTATGTTGATTTTTGTAAGAAGTATAGTTGGTCCTTTAGTTTACCTTTTCCTTCTCATATTTAACAGGATACAAACCTAAAATAGAAGCTAAAACTAAGGGTTCAAAAGTGGGCTGTGATACAGGGAGAGAAGAGGGAGTTGGGTGGGGAGGAGAAGCTAAAACTAACGGTACAGCATTTACAAGGAAAGTGAGCCTTGATGTAAGGAGAGAAGGAGAAAGGGTTTGGTAGGAGGGGAATCTGATAGATCAATAAAATTTTGGAGATATGCTAGGTTATAAACTTAGTGGGCTGATCCAAGAGGAATGAAATATTGTGATTCAACACTTCCCTTTAAACTATATTCTGAATGTTGATTAAATCCAATTTGATTTTCAAAATTGTAGTGGTTCTCAAAGGTGAAAAAGTGAAAAAATGCCTTAGTAAAGATATCTACGATTTGTGTTCTTGTTGGTATGTATGGGAGTGTTGAGTATATATACGAGATCGATTTTATTCTAATCTATTGGTTTAAGTTTTTTAGGTTTAGAAATGATTTAACATATTATATAGTAGGAGATCTTTAGGTTTACTGGTGGTTTAATGGTGGCTGAAGATTTTTCCTTCAATCTTTCTCTTTGATGGACAATCTATCTCCATATGGTTTTGCTATGCTTATTGATGGGTAATTCACCATGGGATTATACAAAGCCAACAAGTTATATAGAGTAACTGTTGTTCCCTAGATGGGAACATGAGCTATAGTTACTAAAAAGTAGGGAAAAAATCAATCCTATTGTAGTGGAAAATAAATGATCTTCTTGCGAGGGTTTTTCCTTAATTTGATATTTCTTCCATGCCTGCTAGACAACTCACCTGATCAGAACTTACAATGTAAGCTAAAGGCAATACAGTTGCATCTTGTGAAACAGTTACCTAGCATGATATCTGACAATTACTTTTCCATTTACCATATTAAATTTTGACATAAAAAAAAGTCACCTGATCAGAGATGGTATTCTTAGGAAAACCAATGGCCTTTGAATGACTCTTAGAGCTAGCATGAGAACAGCTACTATTGTATCTTATATCTCCAATGTTTTCTGGATGCAACAATGCCGAGGAGATTCCCTTCCTAAAGAGAATCCTCCCAGCTATTCAGCATGATACTTTTATCTTTGTATTGTTTATATATATTTTTGTATAAAATATTTACTCCAGTTCTCTCTAAATCAGATTAATCAATTAGAGAAGGACAAAGATGTCATTGCCCAAGCGCAAGCAATCACGACGTTGGAGATGCTGCCTCAACCATCTTTTTCTGTTGTTAATGCTCTTAATAATTTCCTCACAGACCCCAAGGTTATATATCTTTCCTACGGTACTTATATATTATGTTCCACAATGGATTGTGATTAACTGAACTTTGCTATGCAGGCCTTCTGGAGAGTGAGAATCGAAGCAGCATTGGCAATGGCCAAAACGGCATCAGAGGTATTATCACTCAGACACTGAACATCTAATGGAAACCTCCATTTCTTTATCTAAATTGGTCTTACAACAATTTCCCTACTTATTTATTGACTATGCAATGTTGGAAGGTTAGACAGTAGTCATTTTTCCAACCCAGTAGACATTTAGGAGCTATAAATTTCTAGGTGAAAAGTTATTTCTTCATTGAACATGTTGATGCATGTCACTTAGTCTGTGTGAAAAGTGACCCAGGTTCCTCATTCTTTTGATTGAATTTAACTTTCTTCTGCAGGATACTGATTGGGCTGGTTTGCTTAATTTGATTAAGTTTTTTAAAAGTCAGAGGTTTGATGCAGATACCGGACTCCCCAAGTAAGATTCAAAAGTGTTTTGTTTTAATGAGTTTACTCTTGGATCGCCAATTATGACTCTTGCTTGTTCTGACATTCTTACCAGGCCAAATGAATTTCGTGATTTTCCTGAGTATTTTGTTCTTGAGGTAATGCAATGAGGTAGGATTTGTAATAAGTTTGTGGATCAGTCTTTTTTGTTTCTACATTTATGAATTGGTTTCTCGTATAAATAACATATATATATATTTTAATTTTATAACTGGGAGTCGGAGCTTTGCTCCCCTATACCTAGGGGCACTTGTTCCCTAAGGCTGTATAAATAACATATGAAGCCATAAAATGGTCATAATTTGTCACATACCCTTTCTAGCCATCTTATGTGGGTATCATTTATTCGGATATACTCGTGCAAATCAACTTGATAGTTGAGCATACTGAATGTAAATGTGCCCTATAATTCTTTCTGAATATAGGCTCCTTATTGGAGACATACTATAAAAGTAAGTGAAACTGGGGGCTGGACTGGGACAGCACATGGGAGTTGGAGGAAGAGCATTGTGTATTTGATGATTTCTTATCTCTTATTTTCTTTTCAATTAGGCTGTGATATTTTTCTTCAGCAGAAATGTGCGCCTTCCCCCTTCTCTACAGAAAAGGTTTAATACAAATACTATAAAAATTCATTGAAGATGCATAATTCCAATTAAATCAGATGCTCCCAAGTCCATGTAATCTTAAAATCTTTGTTCTTCCTTCCAGGTTGTTTGAAGGATGCCACCGTTGTATATTTTCTACACTCTTCTGTCTCAAAAGTCTTACTCTTTTCTATATATAGTTTGAAATGACTTTTATGCACACCAACATACAAGCAATACAAAATAAGGAGTGGATTATTTTATTAGCATTTTCAAAGTATGTCTCCAATGTTGTAAATGGACTTCTTCGTCGGTCAGGGTGGTGCGGGCATTGATGATTTCAGTATATCGTGTTTACTTCTGTGAACCTTTACTTAATAACATGACTACAGAACTAGAAGTGGTGAAAGTTTTCTGAGTTGAATGTGAGTAAAATGGTGTATTGGACAAATCCCTATTCAATCTAGAGATTGGAAATCAGAGGTTGTTGGGTGATGATTGAATAGATACTTTTCTTTTTACAATTTCTGTACACCTTTATTTTTTTACTTTATTTGGCTGACTCGAATACTGAGGTGCTGCATTTCTGCTTGTATGTGTGTGTGGCTCTTTCTTCTTTCTGGGGTTCTCGTAGGCAATTCCTCATGCTGTTGCTATGGTCAGGGCCACCGACCAAAAAAGCCCTAGAGAAGCTGTTGAGTTTGTTTTGCAACTTTTGAAGGTAGGTGTTATTTCTGCTTGGACATTATGAAAGACCCACAAAAAATTGCAATTTCCATCCTGCTTGTTAGTTTAATGCTCTGGAAGACTCCTTGTTCGTCTGTAAGGGGTTGCAGGGCTGTATTTAGGTTTTCCCGTACTTGAATTTGCCTGTAAATGGTGATGATATTCTTTGAACTTGACAATTGGGAATTTTGACTTCCAGAGGAGAACAGAAAAAGGAGGAATTGGAAGAAACAAGGGCATTCAACTGAGACAAAAAAGGAATAATAAGAGAACACACTCGAAGGATCAGGGTTGGTCTAAATTCAAGAATTCATAGGCTAGGAAGATGCTAATACGTTGGAGAAAACAAAGAAGACACCTCAGAAGTTTTCCTTCTGAACGATGGTCTTAGTAGGTGGTGGGAGGAGGTTTCAAATGACTTTTGAGGAATGTGATGATACAACAGTTTAGAACCATGCTAGATCACAGAAATGCCCTGATACTTCGAAATTTCACAAGGGGAATATAAACTAAAAATTCAGGATAATTTTGAATAGATTTGTCTCAGGGAATGCAAGAAAGAGAACTTATATTTTATGATCTCCTCTTGAGTGTTTGGGGTATCATAAAAATTGCTAGTTTGTTTTTATCTTTCATAGTATGGTTTTTTTTTCTATTCCTTTTAAAATTTTGTCTGTGATTCATTTTCCAAATACTGATTTCTTTGCTATTTTGACAGTATAATGACAACAATGGGAATCCTTACTCTGATGTTTTCTGGTTGGCTGCATTAGTCCAGTCAGTTGGCGAGCTTGAATTTGGACAACAGGTTGGAATATACTCTTCTCAGCTTGTATCATTTTGTATTTTCTTGACATGATAGGTTGTAAAACTTAATTTCTGATATTTAATTTGTTATTGTTCATATTTATACTTGGGTTTGTTTTAGATAAGAGAGTTCATTGAAAAAGAAACCAAATAACAGCCTAAGGACAAGGGGTGAGGAGACCCCTCCCCAAAACACAACTACACAAGCAAAGCTCTCCAATTTAGGAGAGGCTGTAGTTACAAAAGAATTTTCTGTTCCTACATCACCACCAAGAGGCCGTAATATGTACACTATTCACAAAAGAATCAAAAGACTTGGACTTGTCCTCAAAAGATCAAAGGTTCCATTCCAAACCATAAATTCCATAGAAGAGCTCTGAAGGCACACTTCCAGGACACTCCAGCCTTTCCTTTGAGATGCCACCCATGAAAACGTTCTAACATCCAATCATCAATTTGTCTAGGCATGGAAACAGAGAAACCAAAGATGTCAAACAACACCTTCCAGTCCTTGGCAGCACAATGCAATGAAGAAATAGGTGTTTTAAGGTCTCAACTTCACCCAAGGAAAGACAACAGACCGACGGGGATATCTCTCAGCACCTTTTTTGTAACCGATCATGTGTGTTCAAAGCTTTGTGAGCTAGGGACCAAAGAAACAATTTCACTTTATTTGGAATGGCATCTTTCCAAATGAAATTAATCAGCGGGGACTTCAACCTAGGGGTGGTTTCCATTAACTTCAGAAAAGTTGACTTAGTAGTAAAGCGCCCATCAGGCTACAGAGCCCAAGCCACTGAAACTGACCCTTCCCCAACCACTGCAGAATCCAATCTTTGCACCATTCCCACCCAGCTTTCGATCTCCCTCTCAAGAAGGCCTTTTTTTTGGACAAGAAGAATTTTTCATTGATATATGAAAAGGAACATAAAATGTTCAAAGATACAAACTCAAAGAGAAAAAAAAAAAAAGAAAGAAAAAGAAAAAGTAAAATACAGCCATAGGCAAGATAAAAGCCTAGAGCCTAAAAGATCAAAGGAGTTACAGATTCAATCAAATAAAATCATGTAAAATACTACAAAATGAATAACCAACACTACGATTCTTATAAATGAACTCCACCAGTCTTTCCTCCCCTAAGAAGGCTCTTATATGCGTTCTGACCTAACCTACCAATAGATGACTACTCTTTAATGACACATTTGAGGCACAAACACCTTGTTCTTCTTCCGTCCATTCCCTTCTTTTTCAACCTCCTATTAGAACTAGTTATACAAAGTAGTCTTTAATGTCTTTCTCACAGGACACGCTTAATGAAATTAGTCTTTTAATAACCGTCATTTCTAGACATCTCCTATCCTTTTTTTTTTTTTTTTTGATAAGCAACAATATGCATTAGATTAAACAAAAGAAGCAACAGCCTAAGGAATTTTCTCACAAAAATGGCATCTCCTATCTCTAAAACACAAAAGTGGCTCCACTCCCATAACTCACTCATTGATCATACATTTGTTCAACAATCCCCATTCGAGCCTTTATTTTTCTGTGGCAATGAAATTTTCTGTACATTTGTGTGGTCTTTCGAGTGTTTCGAACAAGGCCATAATTAACCTATTTTTGTTAGATCTCAATTCTCAAGTCATTTTATGTCTGCCTTTATTGGCAACGTTTTTTTGTCCTCCTACATCCTTGTAATTTCTTTTCTTTTTCTTCCTTGATAAATTGCAGAGCATTCTATTTTTAGCATCACTTCTGAAACGGATTGATAGGCTCTTGCAGTTTGACAGGTTGGTTAACCTGTTAATATTTGAATACCGGGATTATGTTTATGATACATTACTAGATTTTATGCATCTCAAAATGATATGTGACAGGCTGATGCCTAGCTATAATGGGATCTTGACTATTAGCTGCATCAGAACCTTGACTCAGATTGCACTGAAACTATCTGGACTTCTCTCTCTTGTAAGTTCTTCTTGTCTTCATATTATTTGTCAAGAAGTGCACTTATTAATGGTAATATTCTATCATTCGAGAGTGATTATATTGTGTTTTAAAATTTCTACAGGATCGTGTATTTGAACTTATAAGACCTTTTCGAAATTTTAATTCCATGTGGCAAGTTCGAATTGAGGCAACACGAGCGCTTCTTGATCTTGAGTACCACTGCAACGGGATTGATGCTGCATTGTTATTGTTTATTAAATATTTAGAAGAAGAGAAATCCTTGCGAGGTTTGATACTGTCATTTATTCCTATTTAATTATTTATTTGTTTGTTTTCTCATATAAGTTTTGAAGTTATCCTTGGTCTTCTATGCTTTTGGTGTCTTGTTTTATTTAATCTTGCGTTCCTTCGCATAACTATTCCATTAATTTGTTCCTCATATTGGGTTTCTCCAAGCTTCAGAAAAAGTTCTTATATTACAGGGCAAGTGAAGCTGGGTGTCCATGTTATGCGTTTATGTCAGATAATGAGAAGATCTGACTCGAATGATTTAGTCAATAGTGACACTCTTGTTGCTTTGCTCCTCCTACTTGAAGGCCATATGGCATTTAACAATGTCTATCTTCGTCACTACTTGTTCTGTATTTTACAAGTCCTTGGAGGAAGGTGGGTACCCTTTTTCTATGAATTTTTAGCTGTTTTGTACTTAATGATTGTATTTGTCTTTGTTCTACTGTTTTTCTCGGCTATGCCAAACATGTTTGTTATCTATTGTATTTCCTTTTCTTTTATTATTATTATTTTTTTAAGAACTGAAGCTGTATTCAGTAGTGCTTGTGTTGGTTTTGTATACGACCATCATTTGGTGCATGTCAGTTTTTTTACAAAATTATTTTGATCATTGTTATTAATTTGGCCTTCGGTATTTAACTTGATTCACTGTTGTAGATAACATTGTTAATCATTGTCACTTAAAACAGTGTACTAACACGTTAATACAAGAAAGTTGGTGCTGGGAGTATGGTTTAATCCCTTGCTTTTTTTCCTTGTAATGTGATTACTCCTCGTGCTTATAAATTTACACCTACCTTGAAGTTTGCTGAAATTGCGTTTGGGGTAGATGGTATCTTGTATTTGACCTGGATTTTTCTGTAACATTCAGTATTAAGATCGGGTCAGAAAAGAAAATTGTAGAGAACATGGTTACAACTACTTTCAGTTTCTCTGTAGATTATCTTTCATGCTCTGTGCTGACGAGGAGAGGAAAGGAAGCTAAATTTTTGTAATTTAAGTTGTATGATAATTCTTGTGTTTAAGGAAAATAACCGTGTTAAAAGTTTTTTTTTTTTTTAAATTATTTATTGTCTCCCATTTATGGTAAAACACAGTCTCATGTAAACTCTTATTTTTACTTCATTTTCAGGCCCCCAACACTTTATGGAGTTCCTAGAGAATATAAAACATTGCATATGGGTGAGACGGGAACTTGTAGTGAACAAAAGAAGGTTTTAACTTCTCTCATTCCTGAATTCAGTCCACCAGAGCCATCATCAGTCTCTGCCGTAGCACCTATGCCATCAATTGCAGCTACTCTGTCATCAGAACCACTTGATGCTCCCAAACAGAGGTCTGACAGCTTAGCAATTCCTGAGGTTTCCAAAGGAGGAGGAGCAATTCCAGAAGTTCCCAAGCAAGCTATGGCAATAGTAGAACCTCCCAGAGAAGCAGCCTCTGTTTCCAACAGCTATGAGAGGAAGTTGCCAGTTGTTAAGATCAAAGTCAGATCATCTGCTGCCACAAGTAGAGCAGAGGCTGATAATCAAACCATTGAAAGATCTCATGCTGCACCTCATGAAACAGATGTTGGTCCCAGTAGTTCTGTTTCTGTTGATGCACCCCAAAGAAATATTGCCGAGACTACAAGTATCAGCAACCAGAATCTTGAGGAGGTTAACTCCTGTCATGATCAGGGGTCTCGCATGACAGCCAGCATTGGCAGTGCAAAACTTGCAAGTTATGGTGATGAACTTGGGAAAGACTTCCAGTGCACTGCCGATTCCAGTAGGGCTTTTGGACATTTTCAGCCAGAAGATCCTTCATCATCAAGCATCATACAGGATAACAATGTTGATGCTGATGCACAGAAATATGCTAGTCTTCAGACTCTATCTTTACCACAGCATGATCATGGTTTGGCCTCTTTGCACTCTCGCCATGGGAAAAAGGAGAAGAAGAAAGACAGAGAAAAGAAGCGGAAGCGGGAAAGTCACAAAGAACATCGCAACGATCCTGAATACATTGAGCGCAAACGTCTGAAGAAAGAGAAGAAGCAAAAAGAAAAAGAGATGGCAAAGCTATTGAATGAAGAGGTGAAGCCACTGCCAATAGCAATCCCTCCTATAAAAGAACCACCAATCAAGCCAACACTCGTGCAGCTGGAAACAAACGAACCCAGTGGATCAAGATTAATCGTAGGAACTCAGAGTAAGCCCGAGGCATCAGAAGGTACTACTTCTGCTGCTCCCAAACTTAGAATCAAATTCAAAAATCGGATGCTGAACAATTCATAATGGATGTATTCTGCCTTCGTTAATTAGTTGGAATCCCTGCCTCCAACTCGTTATCACCCTATTCAGAGGCAAGGCATAGAATCTGAGTTCTGCGATAGTCTCTTTGTATTCACAATGAAATTCATTCAATTCAATCTTTCTCTCTTCCTTTCATCACGTAGTAGAGAAATGATCATTTCTTCTGTTATCATCTGTCTTAAGTAAATGAGCAGCAGTGATTACAAAGAACATAACGTACCACACAAGGCAGTTTTGTTATTCGGCCTGCCCAAGGGAGACGAGCCATGGAAATTGTATACCAGAGATGGCTTGCATCTTCAATTACAGTCCAATTAGTTGTAATCTTGTTAAAGTAATGAAATAAATGTTGGAGAGAAATAGGAAGAGATGGAGCCTAGACTTGCTTGGCTCAACTGATTGAATGACCAAACCTCTAAAGATGAAAGTTTATGCTGCTTTGAGGTGGATACCATATAGAGTGATCCAAAATTGTTAAAAGTCCAACTCATTTAATTGAATCTTAGAATGGCGGCTTAGGCTTGAATGAATGATGTTGGGGTCTTAAAATCAGGCTACACACAAAAATAGGGAAAATTCCAAGGTATGAAAATAAATTTTTAGGATTGGTTTGGTAACGTTTCATTTCTTGTTTCTTGTTTTTTTATTTTTTTAGAATTAGAGACGGTAATATGTTTGGTAATCATTTATATTTGTTGTTTTTAAAAAAGAAATAGAAACAAAAATATGTTTCATAATTGTTTACTATTTCTTGTATTTATTTTTAGTTTATTTAGTACAACAATTCATGGGAGGAGATTTGAACCTCAATATATAATATACGCTCGAAAAAATATAACTCATTAAAGAAAATATAAATTTATTTGATATAAAAGTATAAATTAAAAATTATTGGTTTCATTAAGAATCAAGCGTACATTAGGTGACGCATTTAGGTGAAAACTTGAATTAAGGTGATGGATGAGCCAATAGACCAAATACCCGCATTGTATTTCATGGTACATTATATAGTATTTAAACAAAACACGTTTCGAAACATTCAAACAGAAAAAACGAAACTACTTTTGTAGTTTTTAAAATTTGGCCCATATTTTAGAAACGTTTCTTAAAATTTAGAAACGAAAAATGGAAAAGAAAAACGTTACCAAACGGATCTTTAGTTATCAAATAGAAGGGAATATTTTCAGCTTTGTCTTGTTAAGAATACGATAAACTTTTATTCCTTGCAAGTTGCAACATCATTTCTAAGTCTCTTGGACTGGTTTTCTTTTTTTGCTATAAATCCAACCAATCCGAAAGAAGTTTCTTATTGCAACATTTAAGTTCTCAAGAGAGAAGGCGGCGAATGTCAGTAACAATGAAGTTGAAACAAGCTTGCCATGCATAAAGTCGAAATCTTTTTAGGACCCCACTTCCAATTCTATCAACCTAGGAGAGAAGAACCAGATTGAGATACTTCTTAGCTCACTGCTGCAACATATATCAATAATATTAGTTGCTTAAAAGTGCCTGATCTGCTACTCAAAAGGTTGAATGATCATAAAAATCAATGAGTATTGGGTTGATGGGAAAAAAAAGAAGAAGAAGAAGTGGTAGACCAAGAAATGAAAAAGAAAAGGGAAGAAATAAAAGTGGAAGTTAGTCAAAAAGAAAGGACAAAACAGGGGTGTTAGGTATACAGAAATCTTTTAGTAGACTGGTGAGTGTTACAATAAATGTTGATGTTAGGCTGTAGAATAGTATAGTATCACTGTAAAAGAAAATGGGTAAAATTAATTAATGCAAAATCAATGAGAGATTTTGCTGTTTGTTCCATTGGACATTGGAGTTGCAGTGCAGCAGATTCTCTTTTCCCTACTTTTTTCTGCCTCAACGACGTGTCGACTCTCAACTGCCCTTTGACTTGAGGGCCCAACCTGATCACTCCTTGTTCTTCAACTCTTTCAAACTCCTCAAAATCTGCCTTTCCTTTGGAATTTTACAATTCCCTTCTAATGGAGAGAAGCCCTCTTTTGATGAGTATGAAGAAGACAGGTATCGGAACATTTACCACGTATAACGTTTTATATCAATGATACGATACTCAAGAGTATACCTGGGGATATGCACATCGTTCCTATACCCGTACATATGCAAGGAATCATCATTTTGGTGGAAGTTGCATCCCATGTGGCTTGAATCCAAGACCTTAGAGCCTCGATGGATTGTCAGGTGTAGTGCACTGCAGGTCAATCTCTTATTTTTTTGGGTGCTCGAGACATCGCTTGCATTTTTATGTGGGATATATACATAAAAACTTCTAATCTTCACTCCATGGAAAGACTGAATTTCTTAAATCAGTAGAAAATTTTCACATTCCGTATTTGTTAAATAAGTTTTAGCTATGGAACATATATCAATAATATTACTTCTTCAAAAGTCATCATTTTCTATAATGTAAATGGGCAAAATAAGGAGAAATATCATGTTATATAACTTCTTTTTTATAGCAATTTGAGTATTTCAAATTGTAAACACTACCATCTCAAAACTTTCACCCTTAAATGTAGACACAGAGATTACATATCATATATCATAAAGACTCTTTCAATTAATATAATATCCATGTATGCAGTTTTAGAAAATACTGTACACTATCTCAAAAGAACAAAAGATGTCACTAATAGAATAGACAAGCCATTTGAAATATGAGCCAAAGTTATTTCAAAATCTGAGTCATGGGTTTGACTTATAGTGATACTTGAAGGCATATCCCACAAAATCTAACTTTATATCCTTCCCAAGATCTTAACTTTAAGCACATTTCTACACACCGGATAGGGGCTAGCGATGACAAAACTTTCCTTGTTTAAAGGTTGAACCAAATTTTTGAAGGCGATCCAATCTTTACACTTCAATATACAAACCTCTGACAAGGTAGACCAAATCAATTCAAAGAACCAACTTTTTGTATCATTTTGGTTGGTTTTTCAAATGCTCATAATAGAAAGAGAGGCAGAAAGATGCAACTTAAAATAGTAGGCACTTTGCAATGTAATCTAGTGGATAGTGTAGCCCATAGAGAGGCTTTAGAGAAATCCTCCCTCTTTTCATTTTTCTGATCAACCTTTTTCCCCTTCTGTTTTTCTTGTTTTTGGTCGCTGTTTTAGCTCATTTTTTTTTCCCGAAAAGAGATATTTTTCATTTGATGAAGTATGTGAGAAGAAACCACAAAAGATCAGAGAAGCTATATATATATAAAGGCATCTCAATTTAGAGATAGCAGAGATAGCATAATTACATGCCATAGGAGGCTGGGGGCAACTCAATAAAGGGGGGAGATGCTAAACACCTACAATTTCATCAAATCTTATTTTGCGTGCTCAACACCTTTATACACGTGGGAGAGGGGATTCGAACTCTCAACCTCTTAATTAGAGATATATGTCAATTAGCGTTTACTTTGGACAACTTTGTTATTATTAATTAATAATAACAAAATTAATAATAACTTTATTATTATTAATTAATATCAATAGCTTTTTAAAAATATAATTTATTATTATTAAATATTAGAATAATAAAATCTAATAATATTTTATATTAAATGATGGTTGTTCTAATACGAAAGTATTTTAGTCTACGTAATTTTATTTTAATTATTTATTACTTATTAACATTAAATAAATTATTAAAATAAAAAATATTTACAACCAATAAAATAGTAATAACATAAATTAAAATTTATTATTAGAACAATAATGTATTATTTGTAATTAGTTAGAAAGAAGAAAGAAGAAAGAAAATATATTAGTAATTGTTATATATCTGGTTCAGACAACATCATTAAATGATTTCTGATTTCTGTTCTAGAAAATTTATGGTAAAAACAACATCAAATGATTAACATTTCTATTATGATTCTTTCCACGATTTAATTTCTGCTACATATACAAGACCTTAGAATGATTTAGTTGAAGCAGAGACGTGCTTGAAGTTGATAGTTCGATCTCTTATCCTTGATTATTATCTGTGAGCTTTCTTATGTATTGTAATGATAAAATAAGTGGTGTTGAAAGGTGAATGAGGGACAAAGAAGACGTGTTAGGTTAGGGTTAGGAACAGGTATGTTACACAGCTGACACGTAACACTTACAAAAGCCAGTCTACAAATGTAAAGAAATAACCCTAATTATTTATCCCATCACCAATCAGATTTTGCTGTTCCCAAACAGATTCTCCTCTACCAAAACACATCATTCAACACAAATCCTTTCCCACATTGTGGGCACAAAGTTGTTAACTTAAAACACTAAACTTTAGTTTATGTGTAAGTTTTGTGATTTGTAAAACTTGGAACACGAGTTTTAAGATTTATTCATCCATTTAACTTCACACCTTCGACGAATTATACATTGAAGTGAATTGAAGTGTCTTGATTTAGCTTCTTTATCTTGGATGTTTCTCAAGTATAGCTTTTTGAATGAATGATATGATGTCTCTTTAAAAAAAACAAACAAAAAAGCAAATTATATTAATATATTTTTTTCTTTTTGAATACAATATGTGGGGATGAGATCGAACGACTCATAACCTCTTGGTTGGAGATATATGTCAATTATCACTAAACTATGTTCATTTTGACTCAAATTATATTAATCTAAAACTAAATAGCCAAACCGAGCATAGCTCAAATGATTAAGGCACCTATCTCTGACCAGAAGATCATGAGTTTGAACCCCACAAGCCTAGCTCAAATGGTTAAGGCACCTGACCATAAGATCATAAGTTCGAATCCCCACCCCCACAATGTTGTACGAAGTGGCCGCCTTTGCTCATTTTGTTCCACTCATTTATGCTTAAGAAAGGGAAATATTTAAACCGCTAAACTATGCTTGTATCCATGGGTTGAAAAGCATAAATACAAAATTGAAAAATATTAGAAACCACATCTTAAGGAATATATATATATAGCACTTTTGATGTGTAATCCCATATCCTGAAATATTAAATTAATTAATGCCACCACAATATTGGATCTCAGGCAGAGAATCAGAACAGAGTTTCTCTGATTACCCAATTAAGAAGACGACCGTACAATAAATATAGAGATCAAGACTCCTCCTGAATCTGTGAATTTTGGAAGTTTCTATTCTTCCTTTGAAATTCAATACCACTCTATTCTTAATAATTAATAGCTTTCCATTTCTGTCTTTGTAGAGTAACTTTAACAATTTTTCTTCTTCTTCTTCTTGAAATTGTTTTTATGATCTCTAACTTTTACTGTACTGTAACTCACCTATTGCTAATGCTAATTCTAATGCAGTAATTTGCATACATATTCACATTATTCCGCAACCATTTTCCAACTTCCAAAGAGTTCCTCCATATATTGATTTGGAAAATTATCTTATTTTTCAATCCCAAAATTGTTCTAAGAAGGTCTCTTTGAATCTATGGATTTGTCATGATGGTCTTACACAAAAAGTATAACACTAGCCTTTAAAATAGCTTTAGGAGCCACTTGATGTCCCCAAACTGATCCTTGACGTGACCTTCAGGCGAGAAACATACACAAAAAGAGTGAGGTTAAAAAAAAGTCACAAATTTAACGAAACGGTAGATATATCATAGTTAAAAAAAAGAAGATTTCAAAAATACCAAAATCCAGATCCTTAACATGACTACAGTTTATACAAATTTTAAAAAGTATTTGGGATCAAAGTAAGAGTTAAATGCGTTGTTATAAGCTCTCGTAGACTTTTCATGTAATGGTGTTTCAATGTAGAGGTTTGAACACAAGATCTTTTGCTTTGATACCATTTTAAATATGATTAAATCATGAATGAATAAAAAAAACCTTAAACTAATGAGTTAGGATAAATTTAATCATGGGATATGTTAACATGATTTTTTAGATTAATTCTATTTAATTATGATTTTAGTTTTTTTCTTTTATGTGTGGATGGATCTCTTCATAATTTATTTTGAATTAAATGTTACATATTCCTATTAAGGCCTAATAATATTCGTACATTATCATTTGCATGTCAAGTAAGAAAAAAATTTGTAGACGTTGTGAACATTATTTAAAAAATGTCAAGCAAGTTTAATGTATCCAACCAAAAGATCATGAGTTTAAATTAAAGGTTGTTCTAAAAAAAATATTATTTAAAAGGGTTGGAATTATCTAATTCAAAATGAATTTAATGATTTCTGGATCTGTCCTCCTAGATTCCAGCCTTCAATTTCGGTAAATTTAGTCTGGTCTGATCTCCTCTGCAGAAGTAATAACTCATTTTTCTTCTGTCTTTCGTTTTCTTTTTTATCTAAAAAATTTCTACAGTTAGTGTTCATAAGAATTCAAATAGTTTAATCAATCTGTTCAATCAAATCAATCAGATCAACAAAAGTTTAGAAGTTTCTCTTTCTTCCTGACTCAAACTCATTAAGAAGTAAATTACAGAGAGTTTTTTTAATAAATATTTATCCTACTTTATTTATTAAATGAACTAAACTAAGCAAAGAAATGATTAGCAACAAGGCTTAACTTTCAAATTAGAAAACAAAACAACTAATTTTATTGAACAGAATCTTAACAAATTATGGCTCCATCAACTTTGTAGAACCTGGTTAAATTCTCACATTCAGGATTATGTTAGATTATTGTTGGTAACCCAACGTTAAAAACAGAGACAGAAACAGAACCATTCCAAAGAAGACAAACAAAAAGATGCAAGTTTAATACATCTATTTTCATCCATAGTTATCTTACTGTAATCGTATCAATAATGTAAAATATACTTAATCTTTTTTTTCTAAATATATGTTTTAATCTTTAATATAATATTAGAGGTCAGGTAAAGCATATATATCACATATCAAAATACTTAAAAAAAAAC
The DNA here is from genome assembly GCF_001995035.1 of Momordica charantia. The sequence goes on from NW_019104497.1 coordinate 1,102,008, forward strand.
TCTAATATTTGGGTATTTTTTTAATTGATTAAAAATTAGAATTTTGGTTAATCAATTTCAATTTGGTCATCATGTTGTAACATTTTTCAATTATACACTCCATGTGGATGAATATTAAAATTGAATTTATGTAAAGCCTGGGATAACATGGTTTAGTAAAGGTTGACGGAGTTTTGTTTTATTCAAGTAATGAATAATAATTTCAGTACCTCAAAATTTATTCCACCTCACATATACAATTCAATTGATACGCCTGCTAAAAAGTTTAGATCTTTTTTTTTTCTTTTTTCGAACAGCTTTATGAGAGAGAGAGAGAGAGAGAGAGAGAGAGAGAGAGAGAGAGAGAGAGAGAGAGATAGTGAAACTCATAAATTTATTCCAAATTCCAACAAAGCAATATAATGTTATGTAGTACTACGTAGTAGTTGTTGTTTGTTGGCAATTATATTGTTGCTCTTGCTGCCGTGGAAATCATATTCCAAGTTCTCATGTTCAAAGCTCTGCCCCGTCTTATATTTTCAGGTACCCTTTTCAACTTCTCTTCTTCTTCTTATGATCTTTCTTGGTAATTTCTTTATAATTCAGTTTAAGACATAAGAAATTTGACTCAACCTTAAAAAAAAAAAAAACATTAAACTAACTTTGCTTAAAAGAAACATTTCTCTGGTTTTCATTTGTTCTTCCTCTTCTTCTCTGTCGAATTTTAGTTTCTTTTCCATTTTCATCTGTTGTTTTTTGTTACGACAAAATGGGTTGTTTTAATATATATATATATATATATAGGAAAGTTCTCATTGGTTCATTGATTATTAATATACATGATTTGATTTGATGAGTGGTTCTGTTATATTGTGGAGTTTTAAGAATATTATCGTGATTTTTAATATTACTCGGTAGATTTTGTAACAAAAAAAATTTGCACCCAGTGAGTTGATATAGAATGTAATTTATTTTCCACAAAGTGTAAGAGGGAAGCAAGAAAACATCTGATAAGTTAATGTCAACCTTAGATGAACGAGGTAAATTATTGATGTTGTTAATTTTGATTTCTAGTTTATGACAAAAATTTCCCAACCTACAAAATTCCCGACCATGGTCTCGACATTAATTTAGGAACAAAAATTAAAATACTAAAAATGGAGCAAAGGTGGGTATTTGTAGCTTATAGGGTTGTCTTACAGCAGAGGCCCATTGGACTTCATTTTTAAAATTTACTCAATTGGCTTGAATTAGAAAAAGAAAATAACTATAGCAACAAAAAAAAAAAAAGTCTATTTATTGCCATAGTAAGATAATACTTTACTTTTACCTTCCGTGAGCTGCGACTGAGATTGAATCATGTCACGTGAAGCCCTTTCCTTACTTTAGGACTTAACTTCCCAATAAAGGTGAATGACGAAATGTCAAAAAAAATTATTACGAGTCGACTTGATAACTGACCATTTTTTCTTTTAACACATGATTATATAGCAAGCAATTTGTTTACTCTTATAATTTATTTTTCAAAATACCAAGACAATTTTCGAGACTAAAAAAGAGTTTTTAAAATTTTGTTTTTGATTTAAAAAATTGGTTAAGATTTGATAGTGTGATAATAATTTTGTTTTTAATTTTTTATTTGCTTAGGAATTATGCTCAATTTCTTTATGTACTTTTTACCATTCTTACCAACCTATCTCAATTCTTATATCTAAATATTAAAAATTAAAGGAAGTCCTTAAAAACTACACCTTTTTGTAAAATGTTTTTAAAAAGTATATAACGAAATGACAAATACAATCATTGAAAGTAATATTTGAATGTATCATTAAATTAGGAAATATTGCTGAGAATTATAATAAA
>NW_019104497.1:1118923-1139775 GCF_001995035.1 Momordica charantia
AACATTTGATTATACAAAATGGTAATAAATATCTTATTTATTTAAGCGCCCTCTAATCGACACTGCATAAAGAAAACAATGGGATATACATGGATTATTTATATTAATTTAAACATAATTAACCATCCATGTAATAAATCAGGGAATTTTCAAGCCAAAATTGAAAGTGGCAACTTTAGGAAGAACGACAAGATGGGTTTGAAAACTAAAGTTTTTTTTAAGATGAACACGAAAGGCCATGTGTGAGAAACATACAACAATGGAAGGCTAAATGAAAGCACTCCAACTTAAAAAGGTGGGGGAGAGGTCATTATTACAAAAGATTATTTATAAATTCACCCTCCAATCAAAAGGTTCAATAACTACGGTTTTAATTGAATTTTTTTTCTATAATTAAAGTTTGATAATTCGAAAGAAAAAGATCTATTTAATTATTACATATAAAAACTCAAACACACTAAATAATTTTTTTTTTTAAATAAGAAACTCTTTCGTTAAAGAGATATATGCGAGAAATATACAGCTAAGTGAACGCAATCCAATTTAACGAAATGTTACAAAAAGATAAAGGATTTTGAAGACTAAGAGAAGGCAGAGATATTTTTATATCTTTCCAGGGATTGACGGATGATCCGTAGCTATTCGAGAAAGAGCGATTATTTCTTTCGAGCCATACATTCAACAGATAGCATCTACAGGATGTTTCTCCTACAACTGAATTGAGATGCAAAAAATAAGAATGAAAGAAATCCACAAGAATTTGTCTGGGCCACTGGAATCGCGAGCTCCTCCAGTGACTTTGTTCCCTCACTAGATGATTAAATGGTTAATTATAAGATTTAAGGGTGAAATAATTATGAATGAATATTATACTCCAAAATTTTAATGTTTTTGGATAGAATAAAGTATGATTAAACTGAAAAAAGGACGAAGAGGGCAACAATGTAAGTGTAAGATTAAAGAAGGAAATAATCAGAAACTATATTATTAACTGAAATACCACCAACAATTTGCCTTTGGTAACGTTCAAAATAAACTTCCCAAAATTCAGTCTCTCCTCTAAAAATAACTTTTTTGATCCTCACTTGTTCACGCAATCCCAAGAACCTCTTCTTTTTTGCCTACTTCTATCTCGATAAGTTGAAGCCAAAGTTCTTTGAGTGTGATATATTTCCGTGGTAAAAATAAGAAAAAGAAAAAAGAAAAAAAAGAGGTCCATAGAAGCGAATTGTGCAAAGATTTTTTAATTCAGCAAATTGAACCAATTATTAAACATATATATATATATATATATATATATGAACTTTTTAAAATTAATTACATATTTGTTTAGTTTTATAATTAAAGTTAGTCTATGTTCAAAACATATGGTATACTATTTGAAATTAAAGTTTATCAAAATGTTAGCTATTTGACTTTCTATCTTTTTAGTTGGTGAATCGAAGTGTGAACCATCTTACACTATCTTTTATTAGTTAAGCCCTCATTAATACAATTTATTTAGTCGTCCCTACTTTAATTTCTTATTACGATTAAGCCTAATTTACATACTATATTTTAGCTATGAACACATGTTAGTAGCAATTGTTAAATTTAATCTCCATTAAGATATAGATTTTTTTTTCAAGTATACAAACAACACGTGAGGTGTGGATTCGAACCCACAATCCTTTTTATCCATAATATATATCTTAATCAGTTAAATTGTATTCAGATGGGCTAGAAGTAGGATAGAGATTATTACGTTATAATGGACATTGAAACCTTAACCGTTCAATTTTGTTATAATTTTCTTTCAAAGTTACTAGTTAATATAGAAGTTAAATTGGTTGATATGATATACAAGTTACTACTGTTAATAACTTAATATTGATTTGCTTAATCTACATATAAATAGTTATTTTTATAAATATTTCACTTTTCTGTTTTTTAAGTCTAATTAAATTACTTAGGGCTAATATGCTTCAGACATTCATCCAAGAAAAATCCAGGCAAATTTGCATTGTACATTTCCATCGGAGTGGGCTTGACAGTACTAGGCCCAAACAACCCCAAGGACTAAACCCAACGTAACATATAGATATTGTTACTAAAATACCCTTTAGGCCTAAACTAATATAACATACAGAAAATGTTAATACAATAGCCTTTTCATGTCACAATTTGTCAACCCGTAGTCACAGTGACCCAATTGCAAAAGTATAACTCTATCAACTGAGCTATATCCCTCTATCAACTGAGCTATATCCCTCGAGCCAATGTAGTTGGGTCATATTGGACTTGAATTGGACCTCGTCCGAACATAGTTCAATTGATTAAAGACATATTCTCGACTAAAAAATCAGAAATTCAAATCCCCACTCCAATTTTATTTATCTATATCACTATCAACTTTAGTTATATTAGCTCTAAAGGGGTTAAGCATACAGTGGCGAACTTGTCTCAAATGATTGGGAACAATCTTAACATCAACATCAAATGAGCTTACAAAGTCTACTTCAGCTTCATTTTAACTGAATTTCATTAATCATTCCAAATATTCTCATGATTTTCTTATCATATAAATTATTGTCCCAATTATAATATGAAAATGTGTCCATGTTTTTTATGAAGATAGGTCAATGTGGGTGACATATTGTAGTAATCAGAACCTTCATCTTACAAGATTACAATAAGATGTACAGATTGATCTAGAAAGAGAAGTAAACAAAAAAAAGGAAATGATAAGAACTAACAAAAACAGATGCATGGGATTTTGATACAATGAATTGCTTCAATCGTGCCAGCAAAGAAGCATAGCAACACATCGGCCAAATATATACAGCCTACCTTTTCCTTCTCGCACCAATCCTCCAGCTCCTCTACATGAGGATTTTGTCTTGGAATTCTCAATTTTAGAAGCACTTTTAATCTCCATGATCTCCTCTTTAACTTCCCTCTTCATGGACCAATTAATCTTTCCCAAGATCGTAATTCTTAGTGCTGCTTTAGGCTCACTTTCATGGTTCTTGTTGTATTGCTTTGAATGGGAAAGAAAAATTCACTGGGAAAGTGATGGAAGCTGCAGGAAAAGTGGCTGTTCTTAAAGGGGAAGAATGAAGATGGATGAGATCAGCTCAAACTTGGACCAACCAAATGATCCAAAAATCAAAGGCCATGACCATAAGGCGTCAAATAACACAGGGGTCCCACCATTTTACTCACAAATAACTAATGAACTAACAATTCTCCATAACCTTTTTGATTCATCAGTGAGCTTTTGGTCCCATCAACTAAAAATAAAAAACCTCAATCACAGAGACGTTTTGCCGAGTGAGAGAGAGCTGAGGAAAGGTTCAGAGCTTTTTCTTGCGTTCTCTGAGAGGTAGTAGTCATGTGGGTGAGGAAGCCAAAGTGTTTCTTCCAATACAGATTCCACAAGAAAGAACCAAAGAAAAGGAAGGGAGGGGGGGCCCCCCAGATTACAGGGTAAGTTGTCTTAAAAGGGAAAAGCCACACTAAAGACATTGTACACGTGAAATTCAAAAACATACACGTGAAGTTCACGGGGGTGGGCATGGCAAATGTCTGACACGGAAAGACAACCTTAGCTACATGAATGGTTCAGAAACTCTTAACCATGACCTATGTTTAAATTAATGCCACTAATCTCTGTCGGTCCACATAAGTAAAGTGAAACTCCTGCCTCAAAATTCCATTCTTTGGCAGCTTCATTGACATGGGAATTTTAAACTGATAATCTCTCTTGACGACATAATAACCTAAGGCCAAATTGCCTCCACATCTTAAGCCATCATGAAATATCTAAAAATGAAGTAAGAACACAAATGGCTAGACTACTTTTCTTTTGTGTGCATGTGTTTGTTGACGAGTCAAATCGGTTGAGAAACATTAGCATCATTCAATTCTATTTCAAGTGCTTAATCTGACCAGGGAAAAAAAGGCAGAGAGAGGGGAGGGAAGCACCTGACATGAATTGAAAAAAGGATTGGAGACTAGGCAGGCCACCAGAGTGTGTGCTGTGCTGATCCAGCTCATGCCTGTTAAGAATCAAGATACAGAAAATATGGATCACTAATTTTGATCTTTCGGCTAAAGTCAAGATTTTACTACCACGTGATTTTCTTCAATGGCTTCAGTATCCATCCAACCTCAATGCCCAATCCACATCCTATCACCAGATAAGAAGTGTGACCAACCTGTACAGAAGCTTATTACCTGTGGTACATCCCTCTGAGATTTTTCTCGGTCCATATTTGAAAGCTAAGCTTTTGGTCCACATACAAAAGTGATTGGCAACCCCGTTTGCTTTCAAAGAAAGACTTCTCTGAACTTTGAGACAACATAAATAGGTACCATAATAACATCAATGGTAAAAACACTGCCATTTATTTTTACACATTATATGCACAATGAAGAACATTCTCATTCTTTTAACTTCCCTGCCCCATGATATGTAAATTAGTTCCAAATTACGTGGTTAAAATGATTCCATGTTTATGTCTTTATTTTCGAATAAGGTAAAAGAAGGTACTTATTTCTTTAATTCCTGCAAGCCACACAGGCCCTGTAACTTTACTATCTTCTTGGTCGGTTCAAATTAACATGTACTATAACCAAGTAAACTCGAAAGGAACAATCTCAGTTCAAACCATCTTTATGGATGTCCTTGGTTGGTCTCGCTCCCTTTTATGTTGAACAAGTACAATGCTCCAGCCTTCAGTTTTTCCGGCATTCCAATACAACAAGAGAACAACTCATGCTCATTGAAGAATTATGCCTAAATATAAAAATAATTATTTCTAGGATGTCAGCTAACATATGTAAATAGGAGACATCAATCTAAGTCTTTAGCAACTTATTTAATCATTTAAGAAAGAAAAAGAGAAATTACATTTGAAATCCATAAGTATTGGGTTGGGGTTCTTTTTGTCTCTAAACTTCAAAAACTTCGTCTTTTTTTTTCTTTTTTGAGTTCAACAACAATCAACCCTATTTTTAAAATGATTCTTTAGAATAGACTAACGATAGTGATATGGCAACGGTGACATGAATTTTTGTGTTAATAATTAATGCATATCAGGCTAGAATTTTACTAGTCCTTAATGTTTGTGGCCCTGCTATCCTATTCTCTCTCTACTAACACTTTCTTCTCCCATGATTTGTTCTCTTATGCTGAAGGTCAACAAACTCCCTGTCTCGCTGAGAAAAGGAAATCTCTCCGTCTTTCCAAAGAAGAAAATCTATCTCACCTCATTCTCGCTAGAGCAATGAATACTCAGAAAAATAGTGGGGATTTTGAATCAATCCCCTCTCATTTTCAAATCAATGTTCGAACATAGAGAAAATTTATATTCAAACTTAAGCTCTTCCAGACTTAGGATCTAAAAACGCAAATTTGGATCATCACCCTCCCTATGTTGAATCAACACCCCCTCTGAAAATGGTGGCTAGTCCTCCAACTAAGTATACAAAATCCCTATAAATGGGTGTCTCTAAAATCATTATTCGGATCTCTCATCTTCAGCTGCATCTTCAGCTGAAGATAGTAAAAAATGGATACGAGGAAGATGAAAACCGTGGTTGGAGCGTCCAATTGAGGGGGAAGAGGAGCGTGAGGGAAGAGATGTGTAGCTTACTGTTCAGATCTCTATACCACGTCAATTTTTGTTGAAGTGAACAGCAGCAGTTTGTTCCCAACAATTTATTAGAACATCTTTCTGAGGATGAGGATATATTTCTTAACGTTGCAACCAAAGAACTAAAGAAAATTTTGACACAACCCTCAAAAACTTAGCCCAAAAAGGACCAAGTGGCTATGAGACCAATTCATTTGTATGACGTGAATCTTTAAAAAGACGACATTATTTGAACTACAGATAATATCTTAATAGCAACACTGATACATGGGCAAGGGCAGCTTGTTGTCGTTGCAGTTTTTTAGGGTAAAAGACGAGATGTTATGTTGATATCAGAGAGCGTTAAGGACCTAAGGCATGAAGCATAGGCAAGCAACAAATGCAGAGATAACGAGCTTCTTTAAAATAACAATGCATGGCAATGAACAGGTATAACTGTATGGTACAAATTAATACTTGTTTGCTCTCTTGCTCATTATGACTAACTTTTGAAATACTTAAACTACTGAACCTGGTGCAGATATAATTCACTCTATTTCACCCTTTTGAATCTTAAAATAGAATCAGGTTATCAAATTGGATACCTATTTCTAGGATTTTATACACACCGAACAGTGTTCAAAATCAACTCATAAGCACACAATCTATCCCCCTAAGCCAAATTCAGCCTTGTAAGCACACTATTAGAACCATTATGATGCTTAGACTGAGCAACTAAACCAGTCACAGATCAATAAGTGGACCTTTGAAGGTTTTACCAAAGTTACAATTATGCAAGTCTTCCACAATCAGTTCCATGAACACCAGCTTTGAACTCCTTGAACTGTAGTTCTTTCTCAAATTCTGAGCCTCATTGTCAAATACTCCTTTATCTGATAGCAATGAGCAGACATCGTTATTCTCCTTTCTCCAATGCTGCCTTAAATTCTAGAAATAGTTTCAGAAGTTATTCTCCGTGTAGGAGCAACTCCTCTAGTCATCATTGTCAACCTTACAAGAGCTTGAAGAATTATTTCCTAACAAAGTTTTACATGTCATTATGTACACCAACAGGTGAAAAAAGATTTTCCAGTGGAAATTATAATACGTTTTATTTTCAAGATTTCTGTCCAGCTTAGCTACGCCCTCTTAGAATACTCGGAACTGCAAAGATCTCTACATTTGAATCAAGATAACTAACTCAACTTCTAGGCTAAAATACACCCCAACCCGTGAAACTTTGACAGTTTTGTCCCTTGTTCAAAATCAATAGGAGTACCTTTTTTATTTCATTTATACATAATTCGTCCTTCAAATTTAAGTGTCCTTTAAAGGAATGGCGTGGAAGAAGACACGTACTGTAAAATAGATGGCATGGCAAATCATATCATCATCCTCAACTGTCTCTGCACCTTTCCCTGTACGGTAATCTCACTAAAATAGATGCATGGCAAATCATATTATCTCTCTGGAATCCATTTATTTATAATCTCTCTCCTCCCTCTCCCTCTACAGTGGTCACTAGAGAAAGTTTCCATTTGAAGGGGAGAGATAACATTCCTTTGGGGTGGGAATATCTCACAATGAAGTCCCTCCTCCACAACAAGGTGGAGAAGAAGGGATTGAATCAGACTAACGATCAAAGAGACCATTAAGAAACATAACTGAAAAATATAGATATTTCCCAACAGTTTTGAGCCAAGAAATCAAAATCAAGCACTAATCACAAGCCCACAGGCAAAATTGTGCTTTACCAGCCTTTTTATCTAAATTGATTGAGAAATGAGAAAAGGAGAACGTCAGTAAAAGTGAAAGTAAATTGAAGAGCCATCATGGCAAACCAATTGCATAAAAGGCTAGCTAAAACACGACAACTAGAACCATCACCATGAAATTAAATAGAGTTGATACTCATAACATCATGAAACTATTTCGTCACACTTGGAAGGAAGAGAGGGCAAGTTTCGTACAGTTGCCATTTTCTATACCACATAAAACAGAAAATCGAAAACACAATCATTTCAAAGTAAAAAGGACAATGGTCAGGTACCTCTTATCGCATATTCTTGTAAAGCATCCATCAGTCTGCCCCATATCAAACAAGAAAAAATTCCGTCTCCAGAAACTTCAGATAAGACCTTGAATCAGCTGCAGTAACAAATAATCCAACAGAAGTAGGAGTACAAGGAGGTAGAGAACTTTCCAAATTAATTCAGAAATACGAGAAAAACGAAAAGAAGGAAAACGGACCGTGGGCGATGATAAAAGTGTATTCCATCTACTGTTCGAACAATTTACTAATTGTCTACGAAATTTGGCGTCATTACATTTCACATGGTGGAGAAAATAAAACAGAACAAACCGCGCGTGGATTGGTTATCTCGATTTCTTCGTTCACCAAATATTAGATATCTTTCTATATTTTTCTAGAATTCGAATATTGTTTGTGAGGAATATACAATATAATGAAACAACACATCAACAGTTAAAAGATATTGAAGAAAAAAACTCAATTTTGAAGTATAGAAGAGAAATGAGACGTAACAGATATAGCATGTATTTATTTGATGCCTACGATTTCAACTTCCACTAATATATATGAACAATACATTATTTAAATTACAGGCTACAGATCATAACCAACGTCCGTAATCTTCTATAAGCACACAGAAATCAAGAACATAATTTAGTTCAGAGAAGATCACCGTCAATAGCAATACATTCCCTCCTAAAAAATTTGATGGGACGATGACCAAATCCATGACTGGGTGACGCTTAACCGAAAATATACAAACTCTATAAAGACATTCTCATTCTCCTGTTCTGCTTGCCACATCCTGGAAACTTAAGAAAGTGGGTTCTTGAGGTGTTCTGTAAGCTAGCCATCCAAGTTCTCTCTTGGTCTCAATTTTGGAAAAGGCTTCGACTTCGGTTTTGGTTTGGGTTCTGTTCCACCGGGCTCGTTGACCAGGAGCAAACGAGACATTACATAAGCCAAGAGCTCCTCCCGGTGCGAGAATGTGAAGTCCAGATGCGCGTATTCGAATTCGTTGAATGATACACAAACACCTGCATCCTTCATCATTTTATAGTACCTTTTCACCATTGTTGGTCTTATCACTTGGTCCTTCCGCCCAGCAACTAAATCTACAGGGATATCAATAAGCCCGAAGTATTCACCCAAGTCCAATGGCTCTGGCGATCCGTAGGCTTCCATGTTGGCAGATGCATTTCCATAATCGAACATTCTAAACTTCTTGGCATGCTTCATCTGAGCAATATGCACGCCTACTCGAAATGCAACTCCAGGCATATCATTCATGTTATAGTGCGGTGTTCCCAGTACTCCAACCCAATTTGAGCTGTCCCCACCAACAAAGTAACTCACGACGGTTTGAACCAACCCTCCAACCGCAGGGTAGTGATGGAAGTCACGAGCCAACTTGTTGAGAAGCATACGGAAAAATCTGGTGGGTATGTACAAGCCAGGCACAAATGGAGCTAAAATTGGAGCTGACAGAAGTAAGAGATTCTCGACTATTGTGAAAATAAATGGGGCATCGTCATGGAATCCAGCAGGAGATAATAAGACCAATCTGGATAATCTATGTGGCTTTTCTTCAATCCTCCTTGTTATAACATACATCAACATAGCAGCCCCTCCCATGCTGTGGCACAGAGCGCAAAGCTTGAATGGCTGATCATTGTCGGTTTCTTCTGCAAGTTCAGGTTGGCTGAGCTTCAATTCAGAAGTCTTAACGTCATTAATTTTTTCAATCATCGCTGGAATGTCCTCCATGGCATGTTCATTCATGGAATATTTCCAGTACCTGGATAGTTTGTAACATCAGTAAGTAAAATATTTTATTCCCGACGCATGAGGACATAAAGCCTCCACATTATCAAACCTCCGAATTTCTCATGATGCGGATTAGTTTGTTAAATGAATTGAAGATATGTAGAAAAGTGAAAAACGCAAATACTTACTGTCTTGAAGATATATTCTTATCAATATGTTCTCTGGAGACCAACCCACGAAAATTCCCGAGGTAAACATCATACCCTGGAAAAGAAAACTAATTAGTAGATGAACGAAGCCTAATGCGTCATCGCCGAAGGCTCGAGGCTTGAACTTCAGAGGAAAAAGAAACATACCTTGATCAAAAGCTGCAAAAGCTGGCGACCCGACAACCCCATTTGACACCCAACTAAGCAGAAAAAAGAATTATTATAATTAGAGAACAGATGTAGGCTTGAACTTCCCCACCTCTCCCAACTAGGAATAAAAAAGAATAATGAGTTCAACCTTGTTTTAGTGCTTTTTGTGTGGGTGCCGGGGTTAGGTGGTGGGGGAGTAGTTCAAGAATCAGATCTTAACAGACATTGTATATGAGTAACAATCCTATCTCCTTATCCATAAGATGTTCTTTTGTATTATCAGGGATCAAATTTTTGTAACTATGTTGTCAGTTCGTTGCCTGTATATAAATTTAAAGATGTCCTTGACCCTAATCAAATAAGTCAGGATGTATTCCCTATCTGTCCTAAATCACAGATTAAACTATCAGACTATGTACAGCTGCAAAACAGAAACCGGTAAGAAATGGGAGAGGAAACCTCACCCCATGGACGAATCAAATAATCCATGCTGCAGATAAAGAGCTTTACGAGCATCACGCCTGCAAATAACAGTACAAGCATTTGCCACATAACGTTCAGACCCCAAAAAAAAAAAAAAAAAAAATCCAAATAGGCAAAGAATAAATTAGCTAGTATTGTACCTAGGGATTCTTTCAAGAAGAAGAACATATCCATCATTAGTCACAACACGAATAGCTTCATATGGATACCTAGGATAGGAAGAAAGATAGGAGGATGAGAAACTAATAGCTTCATGCTGATACCTAGAGGATAGGAAGAAAGTGGTAGAGGATAAACCCTTGAGAAGCCACCAATGCTAGTCTTACCCAAGCTCGGATATAACATCTTGGCACGTTCTGGCATCTGTATTTAGTGACTGATGAAAGGTGTAACTCCTTTCACTAGGCACAGGGTCATCATCTCCAAGGGTAGCTGTAGGCACAATGACATCTGAACCAATACCATCATCATCTCTCTCACAACCACTCCAAGAACAAAACCATCTGAACAGAGTTCTGAATGCATCTAATGGCGAGAGAATAAAATGTGCAGCCTTATGGACCATATCGAAGACAGATTCAATAAAGATTTCACTTGCAAGATGAAGATCCTGATTAACAAGGAAAGAAAGAGAAATTAAAAAATAGAAGTCAGGCCAAATAAAGCATATCCAAATGTATCCTATCAGCACAACGTTTCCTAGTATTAACTGAAGTCAAAGGTGGGAAAACCAGAAAATACTAGTAGCAGTAAAGGAGAAACCTCAATAACTCCACGTCTCCGGTCAGTGGTGCGATGAACAACATGGTCCTTATGGCTATGCACCCTCTTAATTGAGGGCCAAGGACTTCCAGGTATGGATGAGGACCCAGCCCATTTAATGAAAAAAAAGTGACAAATACGAAATGGAATCCCCAATAGAAATTTTGCAGGTAAAAGAATCCAAAGAAAGATGCCTTTGATCCTTTCTGTCCAGTGCCAAACATTCTTGACATGAACACTAGCCCTGGACCTGGAGCCCCGAGAACTGTGAGATGATGGTGATGCAGGATACTCATTTGCATTTGCAAAAGTATCTTCCTCCCCGGAGGAATAATCTAAGCTCGACTCGTCGGAATCCACTGAAAGCTCGTGAATGAACTGGTTGAAAGAGGACACACCACTATGCACCACAGGAAGAAAACATGTCAACCACTTATTTGCCCAAAGAGCATAAATATAAAATGCAATGCAGTTCTATCCTATGGCAATGAGGATAAAAGGAAAGGAAAGGAACGCATTGAAGAATTACTCATTACATCTGAAATGGCGAATTTAAATCAAGGGAAAATGAGGTATTGACATTACACGCAAAAATAGAGCAGCAGGGTCGTATACAGAACATAAAACCCACCAGCCATGAGGATACAAAGGCTGTTTTCTATTGGGAAAGAACCACGCTGGAATGTGGAGTGGCTAACGGGCATGTTTCAATAGGTGAAACAATATCACACTTTCTTCTTTTCCCTTTTTTTTTAAAAAAAGATTGATCTAGAGAGAATATTGAACTATGAAGGAAATAACTTTTTCCCACGAAAAAAATGTGCAATTGTGGACTCAATGACTCATGTACTCACGATACTATTCCAAACTTCATGGCTCCAACATTGTCTCAACAGTTAAAACTACAATTTAACGTAAGTATGAAAAACACAAAATTTAACGCCTCATATGCTCTATCTAACTTTTCCATAGGTAAATCTCTGCCTCTCCAATCCTCGATTTTGACTACTTGTGTTTCCCATCCTCCTGTGGCCTTATTCATCCTATATCCCACTCACCTTTTCAGAGACTAAACTCTATAGCAATCCCAAACTTGCCCTGCACAAAATTTAGGATTGATATTTTTTAAAAGTACGAATGAATCAGTAGCAGGGGTCCCTTTCAAATTTCTTTGCATTACGGTTACAAGTAAGGTAAATCTGTCCCTGCTTATCCTCGTCACTAAAAGGACAAACGAATACCGTGAGTCGAAGCACAACTTTTTTCACAGAAAAATAAATAAAAAGTGTGCTGAAATATGACTTCGATACTTTTAAGGCATGAGTTAATGCACAATAGCAACCTTTTACTGCTTATCCTAGTCACGGAAAGGATAAACCATAAAGATTTCCAAGTCTATCGCGTGTGTGAGTATCATGATAACCTGGACATTCCTAACGATTAAAAGTGAATTTAAAAGCATGCAGCGAAATCTATTATGAAAGATTATTTTGGACACCAAAACGTCGTAGAATTCAGGTCAATCGACATACTTTTCCATCCAGCGGGGAAAACGAGGTCCTCGAAAGGTTGGTCTGAGCTCCCAGCCATAACCTTCTAGTACGGAACCTCTCCCTGGTAAAATAGTCAGCAGAAGTGCAGATAATCCGTTGATCAGCCTCACAACATTATTCAAGGACTCGTACGTGAGTGTCTTCACCGACCTGCACTAAAAAATAAAATAAAATAGGAATGAAGTCACTTCTGCAAGGAAATAAGCTCAACTAGTAAGAAACAAAAGCCTCAAGGGAAATTGAAACAAATAACAAATTGGGCAACGAAAAAGAAGTTCTTAGACGCAAGTTACAAATGTATTACAACTGGCCACAAAAAGGTCGAAAAACTTCAGCAATCAAGAAGAGTTGCGTATTTCTCCATTGACATAAAAATACAAATGAAGAGCATAGGGATTAAGAAAAAGGACAACATGAACAAATGGGGAAACAAGGGATAGAAGTTTACGGCAAGATCCAACAAAATCCCAGTTCCTCAAGGAAAACAGCACGAATTTGCTTAATCCATTGCAATATTCGAAATAAGCATCCAACATTTATATTATGTGATGAGAATGAGATTATCAAAATTATCTTGCTCGATTCCGCAAATAACATACATCATCAACCGCCAAAAAAACGATAAAACAAAAGGAAAATCCCCATTAGCTGAAAGAAAGTTAATCAGGAACGCCGACGGAAAGCGGAAGAAAGAGGGACTCACTCTTTGGTAACAGCAAGCACATCGTCAACAAAACCTTGAATCATTTATTAAGCTTCTTGTAGTATCTCTTCCCGATCCGAAAAAATTTACGGAATCGGAGAAAGAGAGAGATAAACAATATCCAGACCCAAATCGAGGCGTAAATTTAGACACGAATCGGAGAAAGAACCGGAAAACCTGTAGAAGGAAATTAGGGAAGAGAGAGAGAGAGAGAAATTATCGGGTTGAATTGATTATAGTGATACAATAAAACAACGGCGATTCTTGACGTACAATGGAAGTCGGTTATTCTTGGGCCGGTGGCTATGTCAGGCAGAAGAATTCCCCCGCGTGTGAGCTTCTGGGGAGGAAACAGCTGACGTGTCCCTCCCTCTCCACCTCGATCCTTTCCGATTAAATACACGTATTTCTGACGTGGATTCTCCCTAATCTGCTTTTCGACACACGTGCCCTCCACCCTAATCTAGACCGTTCATTGTGGTGCGGTCAGATCAGATTTCCACGACTCGGATGCTATTGGACCGACCTGTGGGACTCCCTGAATAACCTTTCTTTTTAGTAATAAAACTCTGTGTCTTAAGTCTTGACACATGTTAAATAACGTGTAATGGTAGTCTTTTAGTTAAAGAGCGATCAAAGAGCTTTAACTCATTGAAAATGCTTTTTTGAAATTTGTTGATAATAAAAAATAGTTAAAGATTTTTAGAAGCAAATGAAAAAAAAAATCAACTTGCTTTTAGGTTAAATATGGTTATGTGATAAAATCCAGCGCATGGCTTTTTTTTCTTGGTTGGACACGTGTATTCAAGCCTCGGTTTGTAGGTACTAAAAAAAAGAAAAAGGAAAAAAGACTCGTGATAAAGAATTTAGCTCGACTAAAAATTTTCACCTAGTAAAATATCTACCGATATTTGACAGAACAATAATTCTATTGTCAGATGCTATGGCATTTCTTAAATGTACACAATATCTTACAATTTAATTCAATTCATTCGATATCTTTTTTATTTTACCTATAAATCAATATAATTAATTTGAATAAAATAGCACTTCCCTTTAGATATTTTTGTCTTTTTTTTTCCCTAGCCTCCCAACTTTCGCCCCGGTCAATTTTCAAACTTGAATACATTATAGCGGTATGCAATAAATATTAAACATTATTCGTAATTTTAAAGTTTTTCTTAAGTCATCTTGGGAGTTTTAAAGGGCATTCTTACATATCATATGGTGCATCTGTCATTTTCCCAACTACGTTTTTCCATTATTTTTTTTTTCCAAAAATTAAATGAGAAGGAAAACTATTGAACCGCTCAAATGATGTTGTTGTCGTTTTGTCTGATTATTTCGAAAGAATAATAATAATAATAATAAATTTTTAAATAAAATAAAGATTAAATATAGGAAATAGTTTCTGATGTTTGAGACAATTTTCATCGTCTTTTAACGTATACAAAATTATTAATTAAGTCATTAGGTACAAAAAATGTTAAAATTTATTAACAGAAAACGGTATTATTAAATTATTATAATAATTACATATTTAAGCACATAATCATACTATTTAAACACCTCACTCGAAAGAAATATATTTCATCTGTATAATAAGTAGGTTAGAATTTTATGTATCGTGTAGCATAACACATTTACGTATCTAAATATATTAATATATATAATAGTTATTTTATGCTATACTAATTCTTTGTTTGCATTTTTTTTACATGTGAAGGTGGAGGATTGGACACACAATCTTGATGGGAGATATATGCTAAATTGTTGAGATATACTTATTTTGACAAATTTTTCATATAATGACTTAATTGATGATTTTTAATACATAAGTGTGAAATTAATCATTTAAAAACATTAAAGACTGGGTTGAGAATTACCTTAAAGATTAGGGATCATCTTGTATATTTAGTCTAAAATAAAACGACAACAAAATATATGAAGGTATCAATTTCTTAATAATTTTTGGTCTATCATTGTTCTTTTTTATTTTTTTGGTTTAACGACTTGTGGAATCAATGTCATTAATCAAAATGTTAAAGGTTGAAATTTATACTCCTAAATGTTATTGTCGGGGAGAAAAATGGTATGAAAACGTGTATCTATACAAATCAAAACCTAAGAGCTTAAAGACATTAAATATCAATCATTAGGTATATTGTTAAATTAATTTAAAATTCTGTTGACATTTTTTTAAGCATTACAAGCCAGAGATCAAAATTTATCCGAAAAACAAAAAACTAAACAATTGGAGGACAACATTTTGAAGTTATACGCACACACACTAATATCTAACGACTTATTACTTGATATTAAAAAAAGACAACAACTTATTACTTATTAGGAATCATTTTACTATAATGCAATAAGAAAAAACATCTTGTGTTCAACATTCCACTTTTTTTTTAATTCAATTTAATTTAAAAACGAATGTACCAGAAGTCACAAACAAAATTCAAGATATTTCGTTATAAAAGTATTTTTTCCCTAACTTATTGGTCCAAAAAATATGCTTTAACTATTATAAATTTATCAATTTATACTCTTATTTTAATAATAAAATGAATGAATTATATATAAGTTATCTACGACTAAATACATTATAATATTAGAGAAAAGAGATAAAATTATTTTGAATTTCAGATAACGAAGTCCCATACTTATAAAACTTCAGGATCGTCAACACGAGTTCAGTGCTAATTGGTACTCATCTTTGACCAAGAGATTATGAGATCGAACATCTCACCTTAAATTGTTGTACTAAAAATAAAAATAAAAATTAGAGTCCGGCCTATCTTTTTATCTATAATATATAATTTTTTATAATACATAATTTATTTATTCATAGAAGATGGGACTTGAGAGTATAGTTGGGTGGGTGAGATTTTTGGATATTGTACCGAAAAATTGAGCGGACGATTTGGATTTGGCGCGCATAACGACGTCGTAAAAGGACGAATGGCTGAGAGGAGACGAGAAACGGAGATTCATCAGCCACTACCCTCCCGAAAAGATCGCGAGAGTGAATGTCACATAGCGAAGAGAAACCACTCAGTGGAGTCGCTGCTCGTTTACATTTTTTTTGGAACCTGCTGCCCCAAATCACTCTTCATTCCTTCAACCACACGGAGAGAGGCTATGGAAGCTGCAATTTGCGGTCGAGTACCTCTTTCACCCAACCACTTCTTCAATCAAACGAGACCAGGTATTCAGGGTTCTACGGAATTTTCAATTGCGCCTCTTAATTCTCTTCGTTTATCAATTGCCCTGCCATTCTCTTGGTTTCACTGTGGGTTCTTCGTTTATCTTGACAAATTTCGCTTCCTTGTTGAATATTTTACACAATTCATGGCTTTGTGGAGATAGAAGCTTCTGGCTCCTTAGTCTGAATATCGTTTTCCAGATTGTGTGAATTTTATTTTTCTCGAATTGGGAAACAAAGTGGTGCATTATGGGGGAAAACTAAAAATGAAACCAAATTCAACTGCAGAGGATGATCTCAAGCTTTTGTATGGTGCTGTAGTAAAATGCTTACACGATAGTTTAGTGAAATCTTGTTTACGTGACATGAGTACATGGCATTCACATAACTCTAGATTTCTGTAACTTGTCATGGAGTAGCATTAATATATAGGAACAATATATACAACAAGGACTTGGGATGTTTGGTGATATCCTCCAAAGTTCTAAGTTCAAGCCTCTGGGTTAAAAGTTTAATAACTTAAAATTCTTAATCTCTTGAAGTAACGACGACCAAACTTAGCATCTTGTAAATATTTCGTACTAACATTTCAAAAACTATTTGGTATACACAAATATATGTATGATGTTACTTGGCGTACTAGAACTTATATATGTCTATTATGGATCTCCACCCCCTGGGATCGAGAAACCTTTTGGATCTTATTGACCAAAGAAATAAGCCGCTTTAGAGCCTTTATATTTGATATAACTTTTCCAAGTTCTATTGACCACTTGATATAACTCTCGGGAGATTCTTTTGTTTTTTTTTTTCGGTTCTTGCTTTGTTTTTTGTTTTTTGTTTTTCTTTTTGTGTGTAGAACCACATAGCTAGCTCTGAGCTATTGTATTGCATCGATAGGTGGGACAGTTTTTCATATTTTTCTATTTTTGTTTTGTCGATCTTGTTCTTGAAGCTGAATCCTCTCCAATACAACCTAAAAAGCAAGGACTAAACTTAGCGTCTTGTAAATACTTCATATTAACATTTTAAAAGCCCTTTCTTGTTGCCTTCTGTCTAGGCACCTTTGGCTTGGGCTGGTTTTTTGTATGCCCGCTTGTATTTCCTTTCATTTTCTCTACAAAAGTCTGGTTTTTCATATAATATATAACATTTCAACATTTCTACTATGGTGAATTAATATCTCAGACTATATGGATATAGAAAGCTCAATGACCAAGTAAAACTTTTAGAAGTTGAATGATCAAAATGAATATCATGTAGAAAGGTATAGTTTAGCTACCAATTTAACAGCTTAAACAGCTGATCTTCTACTCTTTTTCTTTTATTTATATCCATGTTATTGCAGAGAGTCTTAGAACGATGATATAAATTCCAGAATTTACTAGAGTTGCTTATTAGCAAATATTTTTCATTAGAAACAGAGTGAGAGTTTAAATGTGCAATGGTGTGGACCCAAACTGGATATTAATGAAGTTTGGATGTAATTTTTTGGAAAAGTTAGCTATTTTACGTAAGAAGACATAGATTATCCATAAATGTTGTTTAAGCTCAAATTTTATATGATTGTTGTTTATACGTGGTCTATTGATGATTTGACTTCTTGGTATTTATTTATGTAAATATATACACTGGGTCTTATACTAATGCAACCTACGTTGCATCCAAGACTAAAATTATGATGGCTTAAGTTTAAAATGCTGAGTTTGGTAGTACTTGGAACAACTGTTATATAAACTCTTCAAAAGAAAGACTAATTTGTGAACATATTTGGTGAATCGTCCGGAAGGAGTTCTCCACAAAAAAGGGGTCCATCTTAAGAGGTAAAATTGCACAAGAAACCTTTTAATTTCTAGTTTAAGTTAAACAGTACTGCCCATTTTAAAGTTTAATATTCTTGGATAATCTTGGACAACAAACTGATGGCTGGTCCATAAACTGAGATTGTTAAGAGTTTTGAGCCTAGTCTGATTTTAACTCAGAACTTCTAGCATATATATATATATATATTGGATAAGAAACCTTTATAAAAACAAAAAGGAGGAAACAAGACAGAATTACAAAATAATTTCAAAACAATCACAAAACTACATAAGAACTTCTACCATGTAATCTGACAAATAGCCAAAAATGACCTTAGGAGTATATCTATCGATCAATGAGCTCACATGGACCTGGGTCAGCTTTGGGTTGCAATTTCCATAATCAACGTACATTTGCTATTACCTGCAAAGGTGTGAAGGCTGTTCATTTTATTGTTTGTTGGAATTTGCATGACATGTTTCTATAGTGTTACCCATTTATAATGGCTATTTGTGTCATAGGGGATAAATACTATTTTCATAAACAATGTAGAAACCGGAGCACCTTAATGATGTTATCAGTTGCTGAGCTCGGAAAAGGTGGGGGGTTGTTGGAAAAGCCAACCATAGAGAAGACAACACCTGGTCGTGAATCTGAGTTTGACGTTAGGTATAAAACGGTTCTTTGAATGTCACATATAAGCAACTAAAGATCTGTATGCATTATTGAAGGTCCATCTTCCAAAATAATTTTGATCTTCAGGAAATCAAGGAAAACTGCCCCGCCGTATCGAGTGCTGCTACATAACGACAATTACAATAAGCGGGAATACGTTGTGCAAGTTCTGATGAAGGTGATCCCTGGAATGACCCTTGACAATGCAGTCAACATAATGCAGGAGGCACATTACAACGGGATGTCAGTGGTAATTATCTGCGCTCAAGTGGATGCAGAAGATCACTGTATGCAGCTGAGAGGCAACGGTCTTCTAAGTTCAATCGAGCCTGCGAGTGATGGTTGTTGAATAGGAAACATAGACTATGTAATGTACTCTTTTGCCTCTTAATTATCAGCTATATTATTAAAATCGCATGTCCTCAACTGCTACAATATTATTGCAAGTTGCACCTATGTACATAAATAGAGACACTCCGTAAAGAAATAAACTTCAGTTTACGAATACGATTTTCACTCTGGTTTCACTAGTCAGTTTGTATATATTATGAGTTGTACGTGTTTGTTTTTCTCATTGGATTTTTTGTTACTCGACTTCCATGTGGTTTTTTTGTGCACTTGTGAATGCAAGCATATAGTGGAATCTATCTTTGACTTGGTGGGACGTATTTAAGTGAATATGTCCAATGTACAATAACTATGTTTGATATAGATTGAGACTTCTGTGAGAGAAACAATGTTTTGTAGGAAAATGAGCTACTTGGGAGTGGTGGAATGCATGATTAGTCTTTACATTATCTTCTCTAATCTAGTCGAATCAAGTACAACCGATGTTACACATTTTCTAATCTTTCCCGACGGGAAGAAGAAATTTGGGGTCACAATTGCTGCATTAACTCTAAATGGGCTGCATTAACTCTTGCAGAACTCAACTTGGAGGACTGCTCTTCAATTGCTGCAGGTAGATCCAACCTCTACTGCCATTATTTTCTTTCCAAGACAAATTTACTTTAAAAAAATCATAAAGACTTTTCTACCATATTTTAGTAGGTGAACAAACATACCAAAATTTTTCCATTATGGATTCTATATGGTGTGTGAATTTTGTTAACTTGTCACCAACTTTGCTTATAATTTTCAACTATATTACTGTATAATTTTTTTTAGTACAACAAATGAAACGTAGATTCCAACTCACGATGGCTCAGGTTGACTATTATATAACTTCTATAATCTTAACACTTATATATAAAAGAAATAAATTTATTCAACCAAACGCCAAAACCGTTCCTTCCAATAGAGTCATAACCTACATCCATGTGACGATGTGATGTAGGTGACATTTATTATTGACAACATATGTACCTTCTGGCTACAATTTGTAATGTAATTTTCTTCAAACTCATGTATTTTGCATCAAAAACAACATTTTTCAAATCAAATCAAATCAATTCTGTTGCAAAGTTATATAGATATATATTAATAGTAATTATGAATTATAGATAAAAATTTGATTTTTTTTCCTTCTGAAAAGCAGATAATGGCAACTAGGAGCAGTGGGTTGCCTCCAACCCCAAACCAAACACAACCATCTTCCCAATTTAAAACCTCACTTCCTTTTTAAACCCAACTCTTAAACTCTGCTTTCTCCACTGCAAATTTCCCCCAACGATGGTGCTACCTGTGTTCACCATCTTCATTTTCTCTCTCTTCTTGCCCTTCACATCATGCCGCAGTTCGCCGGAGCTTTCTCGCTCCTCCTCCGCTCTGCTCGATGTTTCAGCTTCACTGAAACAAGCCGACCAGGTCCTGAAATTCGATCCCAAGGGTTTAATGTCTTTCCAGCAGCAGGAGCAGCTTGTTCCGGCGAACTCTTCCTCCTTCTCTCT
>NW_019104497.1:1140810-1156155 GCF_001995035.1 Momordica charantia
TGGACTCAGCCGGAACTTTCTGCTTTGCGTTCGCCCCAACGACGTCGTCTCTGTCGATCATAGGGAACGTTCAGCAGCAGGGGACACGTGTCAACTTCGATTTGGCAAACTCGCTCGTAGGGTTTTCACCCAATAAATGTTAGAAAGGGTAACAATAGAAATAAATTAGGGTTTGGCTTCTTTTATTTTATTTTATTATTTCTTTTAATTTTGTTTTCTTTCGTTTTGGGTTATGGAAATGACGAAATTGGGGTGCGTGGGTGTGTGGTTGATTATATTAGAAGTGAGGGTTTTTAGGCATTGTGATTTATGTGGATGTGGATAAGTAATGGGGGGTAGAGGGGGTTTTGCATGTGGTAGTCATAAATCAATCATAATTATTAAAAGTTGTACTGTGAGATTCAGTTGAGTGGCATGTATTGTAAATATAGTGCAAGCTTGTGCCCTAGTTTCAACTCTCTACCCACAATATAATATGATTAATATGGACATAATATTACAATTTTTTTTTACTTATTTACTATATATTTTTATAATTTTTTAAAAAATATTCATCCATATTTTATCATAATTTCTTATCAATATTTTTTATAAAATTGAAACTTGGACAGTTCGACATTTAAAACTTTTGTTGCTATTCCCGTTTGATTATTGGATTTTTTAGTTCTTTTGTAACATTTTTTATCTTCATATATTTTTTTGGAATATGTTAAAGGTTTTTTTAAAAATCTTGATTGGGTAAAGACTTAAAATTATGTCTTTATACTCTTGAGTTGAAATGCTAATGTTTTCATGATTTTTTTTTTCTTTTCGGGTGCTGAATTAGCTTGATATGGTCAAATAGCTAGGCACTGACCAGTATTTTTGTCAAAAGTGTTAATCATAAAGTTCAATAAAAACATAATTCAAAATTCAATTACATAATTGAAATCTTGAAAATTTGGAAGGCTAAACATAGTCTAAATTATTTTTTCTTTTGTTGAATTTATTAAACCTTCAACTTCAAAAAAATATAATTAATGCATTCTTCCCACTTATTCTGACATTTCTATTCCTATTTATTGTACTAAAAAAACTACAATTATGTCAATCGTTTTAAAATAATTTTTTCTCAAATATTTCTTTGACAATAAAGTTAGTAAAGCAATACGGTTTTATATTATTTGAAAAAATGCATATATTTATCTAAATTTACATAAAAAAAACTATGCTAAATCTCATCTAAATTAGTAATTATTAAATAAAAATAATTTTATTTAAAAATCATATTTTTGAAATTTCAAATTTTATAATTTAACCAATATATTTAAATTAGGAAAAAAAACGAGAGCTTGGGAGAAGGGAAGAGGTGGGATCCACGCTAGGGAGTGGAAGACAGCATAATAAATGAATAATTAAATTACTAAATTTGAGGGACGACTTAAAAATGGTAGGGTGCGGCAAGGACCACGATAATGTTTTTCAAGATGGATTGAGGGCCATCGATTTAAATGGATGTGGGGCCCACGAGCCGTGATTGTCGGTGAGGTCTTCTTAGTCATTTTAAGCCAACAAACTTTTCAGCTGCCAATATTATTATATTTCACGTTCAGTGGCCGCCTTTATTTATTGACCTTAATTTTCTTCAATTTAAGGTTAAACTTGTAAATTCATACTTTCACCAGTATTTTCTTTAAAAAGGATAAAATTAGACAACTCTTTTCACAAATTGTTATTCACGACACAATAATTATAACTTTATAATGATAGAAAATCAGAAAAATATATGAAATAGAATTTCTTTAAAGCTTAAAGAATTATAACACTCATTTAAAAAAGAAAAACACTTTATATTCATTTTGAGTTAAATCACAAATAAAAATAAGTTGGAAAACTATTTTGGCCTTTTTACTATTCATTTTGGTTTGTACTTTCAATTTTTAATCATTTTAATCATCGTACTTTCAAGACGTTCGTTTTGGTGCCTATAATTTTAAAAGTGACTAATTTAGTCCAAATTTATAAGATTGTAACAAAAATTAAATGTCCAATAATAATCCTTTAATACAATATAAACTCACATGAATAAAAATTACAAAGCATAGACCAATAATAATTGAAATAGTGCACCACTAGTGGAAAACAAATTAGAATGTGAGTGAATAAGGATCATGCTTCATAATGAACAAGGAATCTTAAAAAAACAATAAAAAATAAAATAAAATATCTTCTTATATACTATTATAATGAAGAACTTTTTAATTTTTAGAGCACATTTTGCAGTTTCACGCGTATACACAAACAAATCCTAGAATACACGTGGGTGTCAACAGTACTTGATTTTAATTATAAAAAAAAAGGGCTACAATAATGTACTCATTCCACAAAGTAATAATTGGAAGAAAATTGCCAAGGGGAGGGAGACATCATGTGGGTGTGAATAAAATATAATCTTTGAAATTAGAGAATAATGGAAAATTAATTTAGATTAGATTTAAGAGGAGAGAGGCACATGGGAAATCTTAATATGAATATGAATAAGAATACATACAAGAGACACACAAGTTGGAGTTGGAAAAGGACAACAATGGGAGCGGTGGTTCATGTGAATGTTTGCAAACAAAACGACATCACTTCGTTTTTGCAAACCCCAACTGTGAAATCTGCCCACATTTTGTATGTCGGGTTGGTCAAAATTTTGAGAAGCTATTTAGCCCTTGTATTTTTACCTCAATTTATTATTGCTCTATATATTCAAAGAATTTATTTTGATATTTTAAAAAAGGACAAAAATAAATAAAAATTAAAAATACATGTATAAAAATAGTATTTAAATGATTGTTTTATGTTAATGACTCTGCACTATGATGATTTCTTAATTGAAAATATATACCATTACCACTAAGTTAGACTCGCTTCTCGATGACTTTGCATTATTTTTAAATATTTGCTGACAAGGAACGTAGTATAAAGAAATTTCTATACTACAAAATTTTCTCTCTTTTTTTTAAGGTATAAAAAAAAAAGGCCCACCGGGGGTCCACCCCAATAAATTAGAGTAGAGGGAGTGGGTAGGTGAGGTTTCCGAAAAGATAGAGAAGAAATAAGTGTTGGAGGACAGTTTGCATTTATGAAATGAATTGAAATATGGAGGAAAGAAGGCAGCCATGCAAACTCAGGCTTCACAAATGTCTCATCTTTCCTGTCCATCTTCTCTCCACCATCAATTAAATGCAACTCCCCATCCTTTTTAACCCCACCTCCAATGAAAAATCAAAATATGTCACATAATTTTTTAGTTAAAATCAAAAGGAGAGAGGCCTCATTCCTCCAAGTTGCCTCGACTGATCAACAGGCTTTCAAATAATTAGCACCTGATTCAATCCCATTTGAAATATATATATATAGTTGGTTTCAATCCATTAGATTTGATTTTGATCGATTTAATCCATTTGAGTCAATTTGAGATAGTTCAGTAAATTACAGGAAAATCGTGGGCCCCTCAGAACAGGGGGAATGCAAAAAGCTGAAGAACCAGACAAGAAAGGTAAAGAAAGAGCCTCCGTTGGTGATGCCGAGATGAGATAATCAAGAGCCCTTTGATAACGTACAAGCTTCTTGTTTCATTTTTTTTAATAAAGAAAAATATAATTACATTTCATAACTATTTCTTGCCCTTCCATGTTTTTAACTGAAAAAAAAAAGAAGAAAACTTGATTTTATTTGAAAAGGGAACGAAACAAGAAACTTATTTTTTGGTTTCCAAAATTTCTACACAATTTTAAAAACGTTTCTTAAATAATTGAGAAACAAAAAACATGAACAATTGCCAAACGTACAAGTTTCTCAATAAAACTAGAAACAAGAAAATTACCGAACGGACACTAAAGTATTAAAGGTTAGGTCGAAAGGCATGGAAGCTCACCTTTATCAATTCCTGTCTTTCTCAACTTTTCTCGGCTTGTTTGCTGCCTGGTGGGGGAGATTACTAACTTTATTGGTCTATTCAAAGATCACAACTTTATGCCTAAGAGATTTCGATCCAAAAGGAACGGGAGAGTGAGAAAGGCAATGAGATTACCATTGATGGGATTCAAAATACTAGTGACCCTTTGCCGACTATTTAGCATTATGACACTGGTGTCTCTTGCTGCAACAGGTCTTTCTCGCCATGAATCTCATCCAAAGCTTTCAAGGAAGTTGGTAGTTGAAACTGTAGCGAATGCCGCCCCGTGTATTAAGCAGTTAATAAAATAGTTTGATACAGAACAAAATGGAGTCCTTTTAGAGTCTATAAAAGGTTTAAATAATGAGTAGTTTCAACCTATTTGTTCCAGAGGTTTGTTGGTGTTGACAAATGTTGCACTTTTGTTAAACCCCTCGAGCAAAAGGATCCGAATTGCCTCCAAGCCAACTTGCAGTGTAAAATTCAACTGAAAAGATATTCCCCTTGAATGATTAAAGGTCAAGATTGATTATCGACATGCTTTATTTTGCAGAAATATGATTGTATTTTACACACCTCTTCTCGTTCTTGTTTGTTGAAGGGCCGCAGAACAAAGTTCGCAGCATCCATTTTCCCGGGAGGGCGTCCAATGCCTATAAGGTTTTCACCAATTTAACAGCTGAAATTATCTCAAAACAGTGTGGAAGTGCTAACAGAGCTCTAAGAAACGTACCAATTCTTAATCGAGGGAAATCACGACTTCCCTTCAAGTGATCAATAATACTCCTCATCCTGCCATAGATAGCAAATAAGCAAATTAAAAGTTACACTTTTTTCTCCTTCACTCTTCTTAATGTTTTTTCTATTTACAAACTTGAACATACAACAAATACTCAAATTCCTAGACGGAGCTTAAATTCTACGATCAAGCGTCCATGGTATCTTATAATCTTTATACAACAACTTTCACATTTACTACTACTCAGTCAACCCAATTAAATGTGATTTCTTCCCTTTAAAGCTGCAAAAACTCAATAGTAAATCTACCTTCTTATCTGAAGAAAGCATGCCTTTTTAAAAGAAGAAAACTTTTGCAGTCAAAACTTTTCAAGTAAGAAATCCTATCTAAAGAAAGTATACTTTTTTCTTGGGGGACAAAATTCAGCAAAAACTCATCCTTACAACCAGAAATCCATCAAATAGAATATGCTTCTTTTTTTTCCGGTTGGACAACACATCGCTGCCTCACAGAATCAAATAAAAAAAAAATCAGTATTGTTCAGATACAAAGCCTAAAAATAGATTGGACAAAACGCCCACAAAAACCTTCCATCATGTAGTAGATCAAGCCTTCTTCACTCTATCACTCTACTTATCTATTTTTTTTGGAAGCTCACTCGTTAATTTAATGAATTCAATTAATATATATTGTTGTACAGCAAAAGTAGGTAGCATGAAGCATGATCCAGAAGAAATTATACGAAAACCTGCCACTGTACCCATTAGTATTAAGGATATTAAAAAATGTACGCCATCAAACTCACCCAAAATGAGGCATTAAACTGAATTGTAATCCAAAAAAGATAATTACCCATTTTGTCCTCCATGGCCACCCTTGGGCAGCATCCGCAATTTTCCAAATGGCAAATCTAAGTCATCAAAAATCTGTTGTATGAACCGTAATTCATCGCTTAGATGTGGTAGGAAAAAAAAAGAAGTGAATCATATCGATCCCCACCCCCACAGCCCAACCTCCTCCCTTCTCCTAAAAGTTGTATCACTTGTAAATAATACTAATACTTCTTATTCTTCCATTGGGAATAAAATATTACCACAAGTACTTGCTTCAATGGAATCTTATAGTAGGAAACAATAGCACCAACCTGCAAACGAAGGTTAAGTACACAACAAATTAGCCACTAAGAACAAAGGACAAACTGAATAATTAATATGGATAGAAATCCTTGAGATAGCTTACTTACAGACTCACCACTTGCATTCATGAAAGTTTGTGGCTTGGCTAGCATTATGGGAACATCCCCGATGAAACCTGAAATACAAGAAAATGCTGTTAGACTATCTCCAATATATCAATAGAGTACAGCTGGGAAATAATCATATCGCTATTACTTTGTCCTGAAAAGTTAAAAATAATTCCTTTTGCAGGAGAAGAGAGATCCAACTTTTCTTGATATTTTAATTGCATTACAAGAAAATAATCATAATACAAAAAATTTGCTAAAAAAGATTCCAACATGCAGCCAAACAAGTGCTGTGCCATTACTATCTGGAAAAGCAAACTCCAACTAGAGAAATATGCCTACTAAGGATTGAGAATGCACAAATATAATTAGAATGTCGATTAGAGTCCAATTGCAGACAATATAATTGTCATTTTACCAAATTAGAGTTCACGGTCAAACAATTTCAACACTACAATAAGGAAGAAGATTTACACATCTTCAAAGAGGAATGGAAGGAGTCAGTAATCTACTAGCAAGTTAGTCAAGTTCAAGGCAAGCAAATAAGCAGCTAGATATACTTCTATGTTCTAACCAGATATTTTAATTTCATGAACTGTTGAGAGTTGACAAAAAAGCAGTTGGTAATAGCATGAAACTTGTTAAAAACTGCACACCTTTCCCGATCAGAGCTTTGAAGGATACACTACTCATGGATATCCCTTCAGCTTCAGCTACAGTATCCACCATCTCAAAACCTACCTGGAAATTCAGTCATCGCATTAGGTGCTGCTAGTGCTTCAATCCGTGATCAAAGGCATCCAGATGACACCGACTATGACTATTAACAAAAACAGTAACAAATAATATAGCATTCTACAGCTTTATAAATCAACATAAAATCGAATTCCCTCGAGTTAAATATGCATTCGTGCTTGGAAAAATAGGGCATAATCTTCTCGCTCAACATGGTTTTCAATAAAACAGAAGCTAATTTCCCACATAAATGCATGAAATAGAAATCGTTCAAGCTCAAAATAAAAGGAACAAAAGAAATAACGATAAAAGCAACTTGGAATTCATATACGCAGAGATAGGACCATACGGACATTATGGCGCGTGCCATCATATTTCTTCCCAGGGTTCCCAAGGCCCACGATGAGCCATGGCTTGGGCGGCGGCGAGGGCTTCTTGTCATCTACAGCCAGCTGATCCGCGGTCGGAGGCGAGGATGTGGACATTGACGAAAAGATACGTAAGCTTCCAGAATTCGGGAAGGATGTGAGGATTTTGGAGGTGCGAAAGCAATGGAGGCGAATAGGAAGGCGGAGGGCAGCAATTGAAGATATAGAAACACCAATATTCATATTGCGTGTTCTTGACTGGTTCCAATAATCTTCAAGAGTTTCAAAATGGGGAAGAATTTGAAGGGATTGAAGTAACAGATACAACAATGGCGGGAGGAGGAAGAGCCGCAAGACAAGAGGCTGCAATGGAGGGATTGAGGATTTAGGTTCACACTTGGCGGGAGAAAACTAAAATCGATTAAACCCTAATTTATCCGTCTCTTCCTCGCGGGTAAAGGTAAATCAAACATATATTTTTATATTTAAAAATTAATTTCGAACATTTTCATTTATAGTTTTCCAAATCATTTTATCAGTTTAATCAAAATTAATTTCAGTAAAACGAGTTCCAATTCCCCTAACGAAATTGGCATGAGAAATTAGAGCACCTACCTTAGAAATAATGTCTTAATTTCGTTGTTCATATCGATTTAAACCATAAGATTTAATAAAAAGATGTAAAAATTTATTAGATTTTGCAAATGTATCTAAGGTATGATTGGTACAATAAGTATAATTATTCCTTCAAAATGAAGTCTGAATATGATAATTAAACTCACGTCGATTTCAAAATCTAAGGTATGATTTGTAAAATAAATATAATTATTCATTCAAAATGAAATCGAATATGATAATTAAACTCAGGTCTATTTCATTACTAATATTTAAATCTCGCTGTCATAATTTTTTTTTAGAGAAATATGGGGAATACATATATATACACACACATTTGTAAAGGTTCATTAGTTTTTATTGAAATTTTTTTTTAGTAAAATAAGTGGAGTGGGAGAATTCGAATTCACGACCTCTCGATGAGAGATAGGTATCAATTAACACTAAACTATGTTCATATGAATTAAATATTCAAGCTTATGGTATGGTTGTACATTGAAAAAAAACTGAATTCTTCTTTTTCACATGGACTCAACTGGTTTAGTAAATTATTGTCGTTTGGTTCAATTTTAAAAGGGAAGATATTAAGGTGGATTTTGCTTTAGTT
Organism: Momordica charantia; assembly: GCF_001995035.1. The sequence goes on from NW_019104497.1 coordinate 1,149,043, forward strand.
GAACTTGGTTTGGGCACAGATTTAAATCAATTTAATTTTCCGAAGCAAACATGCTAATTCAACACAATTTGCAACAAAAAGACTAGTCAATGTCAAACCAGATGCTTACATCTTTAAATTCAGCATCTCTTATATTCTTATGCTACATTCCAATGCGAATAAGAGCGAAAACAAATAAAATTTTAACCAACAATATATATATAAAAATTTGATCCAAAACTTAGATGAGGTAAATAAAAATTGATGACACATTTCCACATCTGGCATTGGCAGTTAAGGTCCAACTCGATTTCCATGAGAGTAGGCTTCACTGTCTTACGATGAGTCCTCACTTCTCTGAAATGTAAGTAGCAATGTTCAAAGTTGGCAGTTGAGTTAATTTTAGGTAAAGAGAATGAGATTCCAAAGAGAATTATGAATATTAAAATGAAATGATCATATCATAATATGAACATCAGATTAAGAAGCTGCTCTGCTGCTGTCTTCTTTTTATCTAAACAACAATGTAATCTTCTTCATACCGAATGAACACAAGGGCTCTAGAAGAACTACATCAACCAAGTCCACTTTTTAGCTGAAGTTAGCCGACTCTTCGATCCACATTTCCCCGCAGCATTGATAAAGCAAACTAAAAAGAAGCAGTGGACCAAACAAATGGCATAAACCACGCTAAGGTATCTGTAAGTTGTTTAAAGAATGCAAAAGAAGGAAATTTACACGATAAAATAGCACAGCATTTGAACTCGCAAAGACAATATTGCCTCATATGTTGATTGTTGCTTCCCAGAGCCTCAGAAGGCCATTACGGCCACCAGTGCATATTCTTTTCCTTTCGAGGTCTGAAGACACGCATCGTACCTGGAGGCATACAATAGATGAGTTAAAATGGATTCTTTTTTTTTTCTTATAAGTTAAAAGTAATAATAATAAAAAGCAAAACCAAGAGAACTAGAAAAGCAAGATCTCTGTGGACAAGGAAAGATTGTCTTCTGGTCTATAACGGAAATACAATTTGGTTGTAGGCATACCCCCTATTGACAAATTATGCAATAAACTTATATAGGATTCAAGATGAACAAAAATCGAAGATGACAGAAGAGGCTACCAAAATCTCATGGCATTACATTCATGCATCCAATCCGACACATGTTCACACATTCTTGACATTTGAATATTGCATGCAGTTATTTAGCGTTGTCTCCATTGGCCTAAATAAAGGAAGTCACTATGTAACTACTAATTTCCTTCTGTTTTATAAATTTCTGCCTTATGTGAGAAGGTAGCGTTTCCTCAGGATAGAATAAGACTGATACACTAAAAAATAAAAAAACCAAAAAGGCTGTCAAAAGAGCTCAAACCGTCCAAAAATTCGAACAAAAAGGGCTTTATACCATGGCTGCAGTCTTTTGTGGGGTTCTGTACAGTTGCCACCCAGCCATTTTTGCGCCCGTGTTAGTGAAGCCACCAAGTCTCTCTTGAGGCCGATGAAAGAGGGACATTGAGTTATCTGCCGCACCAATTCCTAACCAATGTTCCCCAGCACTGATGGACAATATGGCAGCACTGTGAATAGTGACATTTTTCACACATCTAATACCTCCTGCATATATAACCAGAAAAGTTTGCATCATAGTTTCACGTGATCAAGAAAAGGAAATCCTCAATGCAAGAAACCAAAGTCCATAGTTGACACTTGATGACGTCTAAAGGAAAGTTAAAATAAGTAAAACGACATCCCCATAAATAACTTTGGAATTTTACAGATGATTTACCATCCTCATTTTCCCAGAAACGGAGAAGCCCATCAGTCGAACCTGAAAGGAAAACATGTAGCCTTCTTTTCAAATTTTAACTCCAGTTTTCTTTTACTGCATTAATAACCAGAAGGTAAGTTAAATACCAGTTATTATTCCTTTATCCAGTGTGGAATACTCAACGGCCAATATTGGGCCAGCATGGCATGCTAGAACAGCATCACATGTTCCTCGAGAAACAGACCACAACCTAGCGGTCCAATCATCACTACCAGTAACTATGGTGTCTCCTACCATTCTAATTGAGCTGCATGGATGCCACACATGTATTAACTTTGCCACTATGTTAAAATATCCAAGAGGCAAAGATAGGAAAGCCAAAAATAAAAAGTAATGATCTCTACACCACTGAAGACGCTTGCCCGATGTGTCTGCAATGTTCACCTTGCTTTTAATCTCAGATTTGGTTTTTTATTTATTCTTTAATTATCTGTGCTCTGGGCCGCAAGTTAGCATTTGCGCCTTATTTATTTTACAATGCATTTAGTTGGTGGGCCGGTTTCCCACATTTTGAGTCTATAAATATTGACTCCTTTGGGTTGTACTGATATGTTTTTTCAAATAAATAAAAGTAACTGTTACGGGTTACACCACTAACCGTATCCATTTTGTATGACCTAAAAGCTTGTGCATTTGCCTGCCAGCACGGATGTCCCAGATATTTGCTACTCTGAAATGCAGGTTACCAGTACATAGACAACAAGTTAGTGATCGTATACCACTCAAAATTGACTTTTGTAGAACATTCTAATTTCAAACAATTAACATACGCATCTCTGCCACCTTCAAAATCGACATACACAAAACAAACATATCTAATTTCAGCGAATTAACATACGTATCTCTACCACCAGCAGCCAGTATTCCTGTGGAGTCATCATATTCCATGCATAGAACTGCACTAGAGCAACGACCAACAGTAGCTACACAAGTATCAGTTCTAACATCCCACATCTTCACAGTTCCATCATGCGCAGCAGTAAGGACACGTTCTCCTGATAGCATACGCACACAACTGACCTGCAAAGATCAAGATACAACACGTTCAGGCATTGTACTTCATACTGATTTTCACAATTTCATTCAAAAGAAATTTTTATTTAAATATTTCATTGTTGTGTTTTAGTAATCTTTTAGACTCTTAGAAATGTGATTGGTTTTCATTTATAAATCAATTAACATTTGTAGTTTTAGCAGTTCAGGAATTGATGAGGAAGATACTTGAATTTATTTTGTCTACCACCCTTATGTTTACAAACTTAGTCCTTCACTCCAAATAACGGTGACTGACTAACTGTTTCCCGTCTTCCCTCCTAGACCCTTGCATTTTAAATCCTCTTCCTCTTCTCTCTCTACTCTCCTTAATCTCTATATGAATATCCCATTGTTGCTCAAAACATCACCTCACACAAACCGTAGCTGAAGAGCCATCCTTATCTAACGAAATGATCGAAACGATTCAAAGAAAAATGAAATACAGAACACTTCCAAAAGTAGAACTTAATTGACAAGAAGGTGATGACAAGTGCAATTATAGATAAGAGGACGGCATTAATTAGTCATTACGATGTTACAATTTCTTCAAAGACGACTATTGCACAATATTATCTTACGGTGATGGAATTCTACTGAACTAAAAAATATTAGTAAAACCTAATTTGACAAGTTCGTATAAGTATCTTTAAAGTTTCTATCTTCAGTGTCATGAAAACCAAGGTTTCAAGAAAATAAAACCTGAGCATCGTGGCCTTTCAGCTCTTCTAGAAGCTGGGTTGTTTGTTTATCCCATACGATAACGGACTGATCATCAGATCCAGAAACTACTTTTCCTCGATCAGAATTAATAGAACGAACAGGTCTGTATGCTCAAAAAATGGATACAGAGACACTTTATATAGGTAAGGAGTAAAATGGACTTGTGTAGAACAAAAAGGAGTAAATCAAACTGATCACTCAGAATGAGGATTTAAGAATTTGGAGGAAATACCCTGTGTGACCTTTCAAAGTTGCTCGCAGTTCAGAACCACGAAGGCTTGGATCCCATATCTTGACCTACGCAATTGTGCACAATATGAATTAACAATTTGTAACCCACATACTGTACAAAATCTCCAATACAAAGGTCTTCCAACGATGAGAAATGCAAGCTTTTACCAAGCAGTCTGTGCTTCCACTAATGAAGAAACCTGCATCCTCACGGTCTCCCACCAAGTCCCACACCTCTCTTTTCGTAACACAATGAAGTGCTGTCACAGCTCCACTATGACCCCTAAGAACACGGATATTGCTCTGAACTTTTTTCTGGCCAGCTGGGGATAAATCTTGTCTTTGAAGAGTACCACTCTCACTCGTGGCTGAACTCAAAAGGACAAATAAACAACACACGGGGTGATTGTACTGCAAATATTAACCCACACAATATTGATAAAAGCTACATATGAAGCACCAACCATCAGAAGACCAACGACCACTACGACCCAAAGAGTTAATCCTTGCAGATGTATCCCTGCTAAACATGCTCTGAACCCAGCTTCTTCCAACAACAGAAGCCTCAGCAGGCTGCTGATTCTGATCAGTTCCATCACTGGGACGTGGAGATGGCAATGCATGAGCAGATACGGATTGGGACTTGAAGGAAGAGAGCCCCCAATAACTAATCCGCAGCTGCTGGATATGGGATAAGAATCCTCGGAGCCTTATCTGAAAATAATATCAGTAGGATTGTAAAATGACTAAATGAGAGAACTCATATGGTAATGAAATTACTAAGCCTACTCCAAGTTCTATAACTTCTCAAACTGCATTCTGCATGTGACATCATGCATGAAATTTATGGGATCCAGAATGAAACTGGGAAAAATATTAAAATAACTAACCAACCAACCAAACAACTATCTTTAAAAATTTTCTTAATAGATGAAGCAAGGATTGAATGTATGTTGTGGCAGATGTGAACAGTTCCGGAGTGCAATTGCAGACTATGATGCATCAGAAAAAATGATATTTGACTTACGAGTTGCTTGTATCCAATGCTGTTTTTCTCTGCAATTGTCTCAATCATGTACCAAGCATCAGTGTCAGGAAGCCCAAGCCCAGCCTTCAAGTAGGCAATAAATAGAATCAAGGTTTTTTCCGCTTTATTTTGTTGTGGGGGACTTGATTGCAAGAAAGGAACGATAAAATAAGACAGCTAAAGTGGCGTTTTGTGAGGAATACCATATGCGATGCCATAACAATTAGCTGTGCAGAAACCAGAGATGCATAATTGGCGGATCTGCATTCAAAATAAAATAAAATAAGAACCAGTAAAATCTACATGAAAAAATTAAAAAAGAACACAACTAAACAAACTGAAATTACACACACACGCACAAGAAGAAGCTTTTTCTGTTTCAATGAAAATTACATTGGGAGATGGTACGGAGGTATGGGTTACCAATGCCCATACTCATAGATCATCTAATTATCAAGAAAGGGGCTATTTTTGGGATAATTAGAGGAGCCATGGTGTGTAATGCAAAGGGAGATGCTACATAGGTGATCAATGTCAGTTGATGGTTCTATGAGAAGCCCAATGGAGGAAAAACAAATAGTATGAGCATGTTCAACAAATGAACTGATGAGTTGGGATTGTGTGAAAAGCCAATGATTAATAGTAAATTTACTTGGCCCAACCTAAGGGAAACCAAAAAAAGAGCCATTTTTGGAACTTTACCGTCTAAAATCTAGATTCTATTTCTTGTTTTCAGATTCAAGAATCAATTTGATTTAGTGAATATCTGTTTGACAGATTTTTTTTTTGTTTTGTGAAACTGGGAGTCGAAGCTCTGGCAGATTTGTTTTTTGAAAACTGTTTTCAGATTTTGTTCATCCAAATAGTGAAAATTTTGAAAACAACTCTTTTATGTTTTTAGTGTAAGTTAAAATGCAGAATTACATAAAAGAAAAATTGATAAATATATTATTTTACGTTATAAAATCAATTTTTTTTGTTAAGATTAAAAGATGTAAAATATAATATATTATAGACGAAATTTATAACATATATGTTAATAAATTAATTAATATTATTTTAGATTGAACAAAATATTTAGTTGGTGCAAATATGTTATTAAACACTTTAAACAATTTTTTAAATTGAGATTCAATTTCCAATTCAACTACCAAACACATCCATAAACAATCAAAACTCTATTTTTCAATTGAATCTCTTATTTTCAAATTACCAACCAAACGCACTCTTAGCTTCTGAAGGATGGGTGGTGCAGTTAATTGACTAGAAATCTAGAAGTGTATAACATCATTTTCTTATTCTATTAGAAATAAGTCATGAGGACGCTATCCTTTTACGTTCATATTTGTGGACCCTGCATCCAGATTCCAGACTTTGTGAAATCAATGGAGTTCTGGTAGACAACAAAATAATAGGTCTGGACTGCATCATCAAAATTTGGGAAAATTGAAAGGTTTTATGAAGGATTGAAGTAAACGGAGGAGCTGAAGAGACAGATCAGTGAAATCGATAGCAAAGAAGAATCTGGCAGTTGGTGTAGTGAGCATAGAAATCTTTGATGTGGCAACTGCATGATGTCATCCTAAAAGAACATAAGGCCAGGTAGAGGAGTTTGGTAAAATGGCTAATCAACTTTCTATTACTATAGCTAGAGAAAAACTAACCGCAAGACCAATTTCAAGAATTTGTGAAACTTCAAAGAATGAAACTATTAATTAAACATTTGCATCTAGATCTAGCCTAAAACATTATTATCAAGCAGCCACAGAAAAAGAAATTAGAGAACAGCAAATAATAATAACTAAACATGAAATCCTTACTTATTTGAAGACCGTTCCATCAAATAATCAAAATAACCTTCCCAAAACCTGCAGAACATCAAATATAATAATTGAACCCAAAATAATCCCAATAACAAATAAAATATTTCAGGTAGGATGAAACAATTCTTGAAGAAACTGGACGGATACTGGTTTGATACTGAAAATCCAAGGAAAATTACAAGATCTATAAAGTATAGAAACCTTTCTCTATGCAAAAAGGTTAGAGAATGCATCAAGAGAAAATAAATTATGTACAATAACAATTATAAATCTTCTGCAAGTTGAACCTAATTCTCTGTGCCAATGAGAAACTTGTAGAAACAATATTCTTCAAACACAAAGGCTGAAGCTACCTAGACAATCATGTCACTATAACTTTGGTCTTCAACTTTTTGCAGAATATCTGGCTTGAGAGAAGCAGGAGGGTTTTTAGGGGTGAGGAGAGGTCTTATGGAGGTTTAGT
>NW_019104497.1:1165465-1195824 GCF_001995035.1 Momordica charantia
AAAGGTGGAAAACACGTTATCACATACTAAAGCATGACACTTATGAGATTTTAAGAGTATGTATGACAAATAGGAAGTGGTTCAGTCAAAATGATCAGTTAAACCAGATCATTCCACAAGAAACCAATGACTATTGACTAGTACTAGGAGATAAAAACGTTTGTTCTTTATAATTACAAGAAGCTCTGAATTATTAAGTATTTGATTCGATCATACATTTTAAACAATCAAACGAGAATTCTAGTAAACATGAAAAAATCAAATCTATTAATCAAACAAATGAATAAGATAATTAAGTTTTGACATATATCACTCCAAACAAGTCTCTATAGATTCAGAGAGATACTTGTTCGATCGAAGAAGAATCCTCCTTTCCAGCAAGACCGCAGTGAAAAGTTTGATTACATTTTCCAAATCCAAGCACTGCATAAGTGGCTGAAATGAAATCTGCACTCCTTGTAAAGAGGATGATCATTAGATGAGAAGACAAATCAACATTTCATTACACTGTCTGTGAAGCACAACAGCATTCAGCCAACTTTAAAAAAAAAAAGAAATATATATATATATATTGAAAAAGTCGGCTTACATCAGCGTGGGGAAGCCCATCCTTTGGTGGAGCCTGAACAGAAAGAAGACAATTCTCAATACCAAACAAAATCCGTTCCTTCCCAGGAGTAGGCAGAGGTACATTGGAGACCATGTATGCTATGACATCCCACAGCGGCTTGCTGAAATGTTGACGTTCAAATTCTTAGAACAAATTGATTTTTTGTAATGATGACTCTTTTTTGGCTAATGCCAGTTGAATAAATTTTTTATGATCCCCTTGGCTGCTGGGTTGATTTCTCATCACCCTTTGTGTACTTTTCTCTTCCTTCTGGCTTCAAGAATCGTTAAATGAATCCACTCGTGTCTATAAAATTAGCTTTCTAATTCACACTGTGGCACCAGAACCTAGTGCCGTAAAAATAAGATGAAACGGAGATAGTATCCAATTATGTACTGACCTACTTCCACTGCTGGAGAAGCACAAAGCAAATAATTCCTCCAGCCCATCTTTAAGAACGCGGAAGCTGGACGAACGCGAAACAATACAGATACATTTATCAGCAAACGAATTCGGTGGAATGCGGTAAGCTTCGGCAATATCCTCGCTGACAGGGTCCCTAAAAGCAATGCAACTGACATAAATTTTTGACCCATCGCCCTCTGCATTAGAATTTCCGCAATCGCAGTGAGTGGAGATACTAGCTACACTTATGACATACTTAATAACTACATTCTACTTAAATATAACATACATCCACAATGGCAAGCTCAAGCATCTTCGAATTACGAATACTGAAAGAAATTTGAAGTTAAGCAGCACCCATACCCGTCAAAACAATCGGATAACTGCGCGGAAAGGTGTAGGCATCACTGGAATCGAAGCCCGACGAAAAAAACTCGACCCCAGCTGGCAGAACACACTGCAAATGCAAACCATGTGCGAGCTCATGTTAATTTGACACCTGAAAACTAGAGCAATAGAATAATATACTGGAAAGTGATAGAGTTGCTGCAATGGAACTCACTGTTGGGAGCTGAGGTGGTGGAGGAGGATAGAGAGAATGGTTGGAGGGCGGATACTGGTCGAGAAGAGACGGTAGATACATGTAACCGAATCCATGAAATCCCTTGTTGCCATCTAAAGTCCGAATCTCGGGCCCGATCCCACAAACCACGAAATATTCAAAGATCCCAGCCATTCAACACCGATGGCCGATTCAATTCTTCCGTGATTGATCCCAGAGAGAAAATTGACGAATTGCAGCTGCTCTTCAAGGTGGTTCCAACTTAGAACGTGAATTTGATAGAGATTAGTAAAATCACATGAAGTAAAGATGAGGAAACAAATACAATTACTCTGTACTCCCTCGGTCCTGGAATGACGCGCGATTAGATTTTCCAAAACGGAAGATGAATGAAATCTATATATGTGGGCGGTTGCCGGTTAGCCCGTTTCGGACTAACGATCGGGAAATGTGTGTGTTTTTTTTTTCTTTTCCTCTTTTCTTAATTTGTTGTTATCATTTTATTCAATTTATTTTAGAAAAATATTTGGCAATTTTTGTCTAAATCTTATTTTCGCGAAAATTGACAATTTATTATTTTTTTGCCTCGGAAGCGACGCTTCCACCTTAACTGTGGTTACACATAAATGATAAATTTTCAATACATAAATTAGAATAATAATCTGAGTAATTTTTAAATAAAAATATTATAGTACAACAAAATATAAACACACGAATATTATACCCTCTAATTTGAAACAACATGAAGTGGGAAATTTTACTATCTCTTTATTTTAATACAACAAATTCGGATCGAGAGAGGGTAAGTGCTAGTATTCATGTTAGGCAAATTTTACTAATTTCTAATTTACCAAAAAGAAGATGAAAAAAAAATCGGGCTAAACTATAAAAAAACATATATAATAAAATAATAATAGTCATTTTTCTTAATATAACACGTGAGCGGGAGAGATTCAAATTTACCACATTTTGGTTTGACATTGATGTATTGCCTTATGGATCTATCTCCAAGTTGCTAGAAAAAGAACAATCATAAACTTTGCTATTAAAAAAATTACGAACTTGCTACTTTAAAAAAAATACTATTGTCATTTTAATTCAAAATCTTTCAAATATATATATATATATATATATATTTTAAACTTCAAAAATATAATTTTAAAAAACATCTTTATATGTTTTTTTAAAAAAATTGACATGACGTAATGATGTAACAATAAATGTAAAAGATAATAGACGTTTGTGTCATATGCTCTAAAATTTGAGGGACTCGAATTGTATTAAAAATGAACCCGTGTCCTCATATTGAAGAAACTTTTAATGTTAATTGTCGCGTTCATGCTGTGTCATGCTAATTTTGCTTTCGCTGAAATGAAACAGTATTGAAACTCTTGGAAAGAATACAGAGCATTTTTTAAACAAAAGCAAAGCTTTGGGGTATTTCTTCTAATTTAGCCGTAAATTTTCACTAAAACTTTCCCTCGCGTTTTCCATCTGGAGTCGGGGAAAATGGCCCACTCTGTTGTTCAAGCTCAACATGTGAACTCCCGATATGATTCACATCGAGGACTTTCCACGCATGACCCACCTACTCCTCATCCGTTGATTTGTTCAGATTTTGACTTTCCGAACGTTGAAGCTGAGCCAGAAGATGGAGACTATGACCAAGTAAACAGCAGTTTCTATAATCGGTTCTCTCCTCTGGAACTTCCGCAGCTCCTCAGTGATTGAAGATGGAATCCGATAAGATTAAAGGGGTCGTCATAATCACTCTTCCACCACCGGATAATCCGTCGTTGGGTAAATCCATCACTGCTTTCACACTCTCCGACGACTTCCCGGAACCTCCCCGCCAATCCGGCGCCGTTCTTCAAGAGGTACAAGAATCAAATAGTAACGAATTGACCCTCCAACAGAATCTTCCGATTCAGGCCCCTTCGAATTCGAATCAGCAAAGTATCTCTTCGTCAGGGGGGCTCTTTGCTGGTACTCCAAGAAAGCTCGTTGTCTTACTGGGTATTGCCCTTGTTGCTATTTATCTTTCTGCTTCCAATTTCCCGGTGACCCTTTTGGAATTGCGTAGTTCCGAGAAGAATGATGACGGTCGCCCGAAATCCTTGCTATTTCCTCTTTATTCCAAATTGGGGTTGGGTGAGAACAATGATTTCCAGCTTAAGTTGGGGAGGACTGCCAGTGTAAATAAGGATAATCCGGTTACAACATTTAATATTGGGCTTGAAGTTCCCATGCCTGGCAAATTGGTTTCTTCCACTTTAAAATCTGAGGAGTCCGCCATTTTACCTGTGGGAGGAAATATCTATCCAGATGGGTATGTCTTTATCTTGATCTTTTTTTTTTCTTTACTTAATTTGCTTTCTGTCCGGCGAAGAAAGTAGTTGGACTGCTTTTTTGAAAGCTTATTTTGTTTGGAATACTAAGAATTACAACTGAAAAGGCACTTTCAGCTGGAGAAGAATGAACAGCTAGAAAAATAAATAACTATAGTACTTTCAGCTAATTTGATATTTGGATAACGATTTAAAAATTCAGAATGATATGCCCTGTAAGTAACTGAATTAACTGCAGAAATCACCCTCCCAATCCTGTTGGTTGGTGATTATTAAAAATATCTGTGCTCATACCTACTCGAACTTATTAATCGACTATTTAATTGGTGATGTGGTTTAATGCCACTTTAAATGACCAAGGGAATTATGTAGCTCTAGCCACAAAAAGAGATGATAATACTGCTTTTAACTCTAAATTAGGCTTCTCAAAAGCTTGTGCATTTGTCCATTCTATGTAGACAGCATGCTTTGTTTGTCATGAAGATGTCATTCTTTGCACTAACATGGCTTTTCAACAACATATAGATTGTATTATACTTACGTCACTGTTGGAGAGCCACCAAGACCTTACTTCCTCGACATTGATACTGGGAGCGACTTGACATGGGTTCAGTGTGACGCTCCTTGCACCAGCTGTGGCAAGGTAAGTTATCAAATCCGTGCTTTTGCTATTATTTTGGTCAGTTATATTTTATCAAATTGTATCTTATCTATAATTCAATTCATCAAGCCTCTATTATAATTGTTTTATATAGCATTCTCCCTTCAAATGTGATCTTACCTGATTCTTGTATGGGGGCTTCTTTCATGTGCGAACAATCAACAGTCCATTTGTTTGACCATGTTTTCTTGGTACTGCCATTATTTTCGTACCAGTGATAACTAGTTTTTTTTAAAGTGAGGTCTGTTAAGAACTTCCACATAATATTAATTGCATCTGCTTTGAGCCAATCATTTATCCGTTCATTGCTGAAATGCTTTCTGGTTTTAGGTTTAAAAAAAATTATTGATTCAAATAAATGATGGAGTATCAGCTGAACAATATTTTATTTGAATATCCGTTTAACTTGCTTCAGCTGGTGCTATGCGACCCAACAAAACCATCTAACCAGTTTTGTAGTTGGGCAGTATCTTCTCGTTAAAAAAAATGGAGTGCCAGCTGAACAACATTATATAGAGTAACCAAACATCATAGATGACATAAAACTCAATTGATGAAAACTATATCATTAATCTAATAATACAGTTAATGTAGGGAAGCAATCCATTATACAAGCCAAAAAGAGAGAACGTTGTATCGTTCAAGGACTCTTTGTGCATGGAAGTTCAAAGAAATTATGATGGCGACCAGTGTGCAACCTGCCATCAATGTGACTACGAGATTCAATATGCTGACCAGAGTTCCTCTCTAGGGGTTCTTGTTAAAGATGAGTTTAATTTAGTGTTTTCCAATGGATCATTGACCAAGATGAATGTTACTTTCGGGTATCACTTTTTCTCCTTGTACCTCCGCAGTAAAGATTGTCCAAGTTTTAGTTCTCATGTCAATATTCTAACCTTTTTTTGTTCATTTGGTTACAAGGTGTGCTTATGATCAGCAAGGCTTACTATTGAACTCTTTGTCAAAGACTGATGGCATTCTGGGACTAAGCAGGGCTAAAGTTAGCTTACCTTCCCAGTTGGCAAGCCATGGGATCATAAACAATGTGTTAGGTCACTGTCTTACCGATGATGCAGCAGGTGGTGGATATATGTTCTTAGGTGATGATTTTGTGCCACAGTGGGGGATGGCATGGGTTCCCATGCTTGACAGCCCATCCATGTGAGTATGGATTACACCTGTTATAGTTGTAATTTTGTCTTATTAAAGAAGAATCTTCTTCCAACTAATTCTTTAAAGATCAAAATAAAACTTAAAGAAGGAGAAGAAGCTATACTTGGCATTTGGATCCTAACATAAATGCTCATAAGCTTCCTAATATTAGTAGCTTATGTTTGTACTTACCTTTTTGTAGAGAGATGAAAAATAACTAGCAAATGGAATACTGATTATTTGGTTGATTGTCTTATGTCAAATCAATCCTGCACTGTACACTTAATCCTTTGCACTTGGTGGCTTTTACATCTGCTCTATTGTAATGGATCTTTAACCGCTTCAGTTTATAATTTCAGAGATTTTTATCAAACAAAGATTGTGAGAGTAAATTATGGAAGCAGCCCACTGAGTCTTGATACTTGGGGCAGCAACCAGGAGCAAGTAGTTTTTGATAGCGGCAGCTCCTACACATACTTCACAAAAGAAGCATATTCTCAATTGGTTGCGAATGTAAGTTTCAAGGCATAGCAGCCCAGAGTGAATTTCTTTCTAGTTTCTGCCAAAAAGGTTTATCAGCTGATTACGAATCTCTATTCCTCTGCAGCTTGAAGAAGTCTCGGCGTTTGGGCTTATTCAAGATTCATCAGATACCATTTGTTGGAAAACTGAATCTTCTATAAGGTATAAGGCAGATATGAAGACATTCTTAGATAAATTAAGACTGCGTCACTAAAATGGATAGCATTTACTACTATAAATTTTCCCTTACAGCTTTACTCACGAGTGATCGATTACTTCATCAATATGGATTACTTGTACTAGCCAACTTTGCTTATCTTCTTCTGTTTTTATAACACCTTGATGAACGATGACAATAGGGGAAATAAAGGTTCTGGCTACAAGTTTCTAGCTTAGAAGAGAACATAGAAAGTCTCAGTAGAATGACAATTTTCTCGTTCATGTTGGAATTTGACAAAATTTACCACTTCAATAATTCCAGTCTCAATTCCAGCTCTCCACTATTGCTGGAACCTAATTTTATGTGAACGCCTGCAGATCTGTTAAAGATGTGAAGCAGTTCTTCAAGCCTTTAACGCTCCAGTTCGGGAGCAGATTTTGGATTGTGTCCACAAAACTTGAGATTTCTCCAGAGAATTATTTAGTCATCAATGTATGTCTTTATTTATTTCCTATAAAGAGTATACATATTTCTGCTGCTGTTATTTGCATCATTTTTGTAATAACGACTCCACGTTCTGCAGAAAGAAGGAAATGTATGCTTGGGAATTCTTGATGGAAGTCAGGTGCATGATGGGTCCACAATCATTCTTGGAGGTAAATACAGTTTAAAACTTTAAGAATTTGCATGATTCTCTTAATTCTACCTCATGGACTTACATTCATAATATTACTCTTTTTCACAATTCATATATAAGAAGTTTATTTATATTTGTCAATTGTGCGCTTGAAAAAAAATCCAGAACTTTCACTTATTTTTTTCACTTTGCGAACATTAGAAATGTGTTCGAATTTAGTGTGCCTCACATTTTTTTAAAACACTGCTCTTGAATAAGAACACGGGAAGCTGTTGAATTTTCAATATCCAAGTGTTTATGGTATAAATATTTATCCACTTGCAACACAATGACCAAGAAACCAGGATGCTTTTGTTTACAATGACATCTTTATCACCTTGATAATCTGGCATTTACTTTGCCTCTTAGTCCTCATTTTAACTTTTTCTGAATCCAAATTTATATTTCTTTTTCTTTCAGACAATGCACTGCGTGGGAAATTGGTCGTTTACGACAATGTGAATCAGAGAATTGGATGGACTTCATCTAACTGTCATAAGCCAAGAAGAGCTAAACGCCTCCCATTCTTTTGATACACTGTCAGTCTACAGATAAACTTCTTGGTCATATTGTTACATGGAATGCCTAGACTGTTGTGTCTATAAATAGGAGTAGCTATTTGTTAATATAATAATAAATTTTTGGAATATATGTCTTTAATCATGCGCTTCTTACACGATCAACTATAAGTTCGTCTTTCGACCGACTAGTAAACAACAGATTGTATATAGTTTCAGGATGAAATTTCAAATTTGCAAGCATGACACAGAAACTGACAAACTAATACCAAAGATGAAGAATGGTTTATGTTATAGAAGAGGCTAATTCTTCCTTTTCTGTGTCCCCTTCATGCATACAACAAGTTTCAGCTTGGTCATAGTTGGATCGGCATTTCCAGGGATTGATGATCAAGGGTCCTTGGATATCGTTGTTTTCAGTGAAGGTATCACACTCTTGAATCTCCAATATCTCTACTCTGCGGTTGGTCTTCTTCCTTATCTTGATTGCTACATCTTGGGGGCTGAACTTTCCACAAACACTTACCCTGCACTGCTTTTGCTCTATCAAATGGGTCTCCAACTCTGTCAAGATGATAAGGACTACCATGTCATAAGTTTCCTAACTATTAGATGCGTGGTCAAACCAAGAAAAAGAGATAGAGATAGGGAGATAGAAAGAGATTTCACCTTTTATACTGAGAAGGGCTCTTCTTACTTTCCTGTAACATCCATTGCAGTCCATGTGAATCCTCAAAACCATGCAGCAAAACTGCCATAGTTGTCAAGGGTAAACAGTTCAATAATGCCAATGAAGCTTGGAAGGAGAAGAAGAATGGAGTGGTGGTGAGATTGAACTTGCCTTTCCTGTCATTGAACCACAGACAAAAACAGAACCGTCTCCAAGAATCTAAACCAATATAATGTTTAAAGACAGAAGCAGAAATGAAACTGAAGGGTTTTCTGAGAGAAAATGAAAGAGACTGACTTGAAAGTCTGGGTTTAACAATGGTGTTGATTGTGGAGAGAATATGAAGACACTGAATAATAATAATGTTTATATTTGGAACCTGATTCGGCTTTGTGGTGTGTGGGCTGTTCATTATTCTTAGCTTTCCGAGCTTTGCTTCTCCTTTTCGCCCTCTTCTTCACATGGAGAAAAAGAAGACATCCTTTATTAAACCAGAAAGCCATTCTTTTTCTCATCCTGTGGCTATGCTTCTCCATAAATAAATTAAAGGTTTAGCAGAGCAAGCAATGGCAACAACCATATGAAATAAGACTTTTTTTTTTATAACGGAATATTTTGAAGTATCCTCTGCTTTTAACTCCTAGGTCGTGTTTGGTTTATAGGGCTTTTGTGTAGCCTAGGATTAAGAAGTCGAGTTTATGTTTGGTTTATGTGTTTGCTTTACCTTTGAGTTTGTTAGTTCCACTTGTTGGAACAATTATGTTATACGATTATGAAATTCAGTTTTGATAATACTACGTTGAAATTTTTACGATTATAAACTCACGCACCAAATATAAATTACACAACTTATTTATTCTTTTTGTACTCAACATAGGTTTGATAGGCTCAGACTTCTTTGTCTAGATTTGACAAACTCAAATTTCATAGATTTGGACAAAGTTACAAGTCAAACAACACTTTAAAGTTTTAGAAGTTTCAATTATATTCTTAACAATGGTTTGAAAAAGAAATTCAAAAGTTATTGTTCCTAATTTCATTTAGAAAATGAACAACAATATGATGTGGCATATACTTAAATAAATACAATAAATACACCCAGATATTTAGTGACAAATGACACATTAAATTCCTAAGAAACAAAATTAATACTATTCATGTATTTTTACAGCATGTTTTGATGTCAATACAATACTAACATGAACATAATTTAACTAGTTGATACATTATACACATCAGTATAAAAATTTACATAGCAAATGATATCTTATTGAGAATTTTAAAAGATTAAGAACTAAATTACAAATTACCTAAAAGATCAAGGACAATTATTTGATAGGTTGAGCAAAAATAAAAAAAAAACTTTCTAAACAGAAACAAAATACAAACTGTGTTTGAGATTAAAGTTACACTCAAATGAGGATTATTAATTTATTATTATTATTTTTTCAGTACAACAACGTGTGGAATAGAACTGTTTGAACACACAGCTTTCTAGTCGAAACTACTACCTTAACCAATTGAGTTAGACTTAGGTTGACGGGTTATTAACTTATGTGTAGAGGAAGAAGGTGGGGAGCGAGGAATATATTTTTTACATCATTTTTGCCAGCGGTATTTTAATTCAAACGTCCTTTGAGGAACATGTGCCAAGTAAATCCCCTGATCTCCACGAGCAACCCAAATGCAGTTAGAAAAATCACATCTATAAGCAAGCCAGTCACTTTTCTCTGGCCAGAAAACTTCACCAGAAGCATGACCATACATGCTCTTAAAATTGCACCAAAACAGCGTCGTTTGCCAAAAGTTTTCTTTAAACTTCCATTCGTATCGGCCCCTGAATTCGATCACGTGCTCGCCCAGATCGTCGTCTTTCGACTTGCAGTGAACCGTCAGATTAGCCGAGCCCTTCAGATAATTACGAATGGTCACTTGCCAGTGGGATCCTGGCCATTGTCTATATGATCCTGCAAAACATGATCCCAAAGCAAGCAATAAGATGAAACAAAAGATGTATAGGGGCTTCATTTTCATGGAGTTTGGTCAACCCATTTTGGTTCGGTTTCATTTATACCCAAATTCAATTCCTTTATGGCAAGATTCACAGCCTTTACCATCACCCTCTCTTACCTTACTAATGTGGCTGTATTAATGTAAAAAACAGATACGTTGTATGTAATAAAGGTGTTACATATGGGAATATTTGTTGCTCTGAAGTTAAAAAAAAAATTGAATTAAACCGTGATTTCATGAATGGGAGACAGCTTTGAAATCGATCACCTGCACCCTAAAATGGCCTATGTAATGTATGTATCTGCTGTGTTACGGGACATTTTACTAAAGTTTCTATTGTATCAGTAATCTACCCTTGTTTAATTTTTGTTGAAGCATATACTCGGAGAACGGTCGATTTTAAAACGTTGGTCGGAAGCTTAGTAGCATAAGATTTTAGTTCGTGTAATTTATGGTTAAGAAGTGAGTTTATGTTTGGTAAACTTGTTTGTTAATATGTGACATGTGAGTTTGTTAGTTTCATGGGTCATAGAAACCATGTTCCATAACCTTCGATCTTAGGATGCTCATCTTTTAATATTACTATTAATTTCTATAGACTATCAACTCTCAAATTAAATACAAATTACACAAACTTGGACTTCTATCATCTATGATATTGTACAATCCAAATTACATAGGTTTAACTTCTTCATCCTAACTTTGGAAAAGTCAAACAAATAATTTAAAGTTTTAGAAGTTTAAAAAAATACTTTTAAAACTTATAATTGTTTGAAAAAATGTTTTTATTATTAATTACATTTAAAAAATGAACGACAATATGGTATGATATTTTAATTAGGGCTTAGTCTCAATATTTTGAATAAATTCATCTCCATATATATATATATATCTTGAATGCTTGTTTATGTGAAATTAAAACCAACTTATTAGTTGGTAATTGGTACCTACTTTTTCTTTTAAGGTTGGAAGTTGAATTCAAACTACTCTACATTCTACTAAAACTAATAATAATAATTATGTCACGAAATAAAAAATATATTTAATAGTTTATAAAGATTTCAATTACATGTCAAAGCAAGCATACTTTAGTAGTAATTCACATATAATATATATATATATATATAAATAAATATAAAGTTAGTCTTTTGTTTTTGAACAAACCACCAAATTTTATTAATAACATTTTAATTATATTTCATTTTTTTCAATACAGCAGATGAGAAGGAGAATTTCAAAATACTGAAAAGAGGAAGGTGGGAGGGGAATTTTGACGTCATTTTTTCCAGGGATACATTAATTCCAACTGATTGGTGGGACGATTTGTCAAGAAAATCCCTTGCTCGTAAGCAGACCAAATGCAGTTAGAATAATCACATCTTTTAGAAAGCCACACTGTTGACTCTGGCCAAAAGACTTGACCAGAGGCTTGCCCATTCTTGCTGCTAAAGTTGCACCAATACAACGTGGTTGAAAGAAAATTTAAACGACCAGTTGAAATTGCTCCCGTACCCGATTGTTTGCTCGCCCAAATCGTCGTCCTTCGATTTGCAGTGAACCACCAGACTCGAGTCCTTTTGATAGTTATAAATAGTCACTTGCCAGTGGGATCCTGGCCATTGATTTGCAAAACATGACCTAAAAATGTTACATTCCAAAGCAAGCAAATATAGGATGAAACAAAAGATGTTTAGAGGCTTCATTTCCATGGAGAGCTTGATCAGCCCATTTTGGTTTTGTTTCATTTATATACCGAAATTCAAAGCCTATAATGGAAAGATTATTTACAGCTTGTACACACAACCCTTTCTTACCTTATTCATGTGGCTGTATTAAATGTACTAAAAAAAAACGGATACATTAAACCAAACTAAACCGATAGTCTCAAGCTGATTATCGTAAGTTAATTCTTTTAAAAGGTTGTTTAAATTGGGAAGCATTCCTTTAGCTTTCCTTTTGTAGGTAAGTTTCTCACATCTTCAATGAATTGATGGTATCTTTAAGACAAAAAAAAAGAGAAAAAATTCTTTTATAATCGAGTTTATGTTTGATATGCATTGTTTGTTTACCGGTGACATTTGAATTTGTCAGTTTCACTGGCTATAGATAAATTATGTTACATAAACTTGCAATCTTAGGAGATTCATCTTTTATAATAGCATTTATTAATTTCTTTTTTACAAATTATCAAATAACAAATTAAATATAAATTACAAAAACTTGCGTTTCTAAAATTTATTTGATTGTATCCCAAAAGATAGTTTGGGTGGTTAAAGGCCTCAAGAAATATCCTTGAAGTCTTGGTTTAAGTTGTTAAGGATTCCACATTCAAAAAGTAATTGGACCTAGTTTATGATTGTACTACCCCTCCCTCATTGTCAATTGGTTTTGAGATGAGACCCATGAATATAATATTAATATGGTATCAGAATCCAAAAAGCTCAAACGTCAAACCAGCATTCGTTCCAAAAAATGGAATCTAGCCAAGATCGACGAGCCAAGACCTTGCATATGTACAGGGTATGGGAGCAGTGCGCATAATAATCGGGTTCATTGATATTTTTGGTATAGTAGAATACTATCACACATACAATCATACTTAATTTAATAGAATTGTTTGATCTTAAAGGAGATCTTTTATGATTTTGCACGTGAGGGGTTATTTCTTGGTTTCGTCCCATCATTAATAACTTGATTATTTTTAGATAATAATAGATAGAAACGTAAGGAGTCCTATTGAAACCAAGAAATATAGGCTTACCTGCCATCCACACCAGAATAAATAAAGTTTTATGAAAAAAGTGTGTTTAAGACTACGGTTAACCAACATGTTAACTAATCGATTACGATAAATTGGATTGAATTTTGCAATTTTTTTCTTTCTGCAGCACCTCGACGTGACATGAGCATGAAAGAGGTTCAAGAATATCAATTTTCTTTTTATAAGGGCCAAAATCATTTATTTTGGCTTTTTACCCCTAAACCCTAAATCCATAGATTCTATATTACTTCTTACTTTTTTTAATACTTTAGCATGGGATTGAGGATAGTCTTTTTTTACTTCACAGAAGGGATACTGGATCATATATATGGTTTAAATTACTGTGACAAAATTAAACTTAATAAGATAAACAAAGTCATGTGTGTGGTGAGACAATACTGTTTTAGAAATCTTAATAATATCCTTAAACTTTATCAATTGTTTGAATAAAATGTCTTTACTACTAATTATATTTTAAAAAAAACGATAATATGATATGGTATATGTTAGAATTAGTTTTAGTATTTAAATAAAAACATGTAGATATCAGGAGACAATGCCAGACCTTTTTCCCCCTTTTTTTATGCATGCTTGTATGAAATTATGTCACTAAATGTCTAGGCACCCATATCACAAAAGGAAAACATGTCCCTGATACCACAAAAACCACTTTCAAAACAACTAATAAATTCAAGGGTATCAATAGAACTTCAATAAAAATTAAAAAAAATAATAAATTAAATTAAGGACTAAATAGAAAAAAAAAATAAGTTTAATATTTTACAGACAAATAGTAGATTTCAATTACATTAATAATACAACACAATTATTTTGTAAAATAAATACTACACTTGATTGGAGTTGTTTCTCTTCTAACTTAGAATGGAAAAATAATATTAGAATAATTTACTAGTTTAAAGGTATTGATGTTGAACTAAAAAAAAAAGAAACACGCACGAGGGGTACTTTATTCTTATCTGTGATGTGTCACTCTTCTATATGCCATCATAAAATAATCATTTTAAGGGAAAAAAAAAACTTAGGAGAAGAGATTTTTTAAGGGCACACTTGTCTTTGTCTTTTTATTTATTTTATCGTTTTTTATTTCTAGTATTTGAAAAATATAAGAATTTGATAAATCATTATTCAATTTTAAGAAACGTTTTAAAAATTTTATAGAAATTTTGAAAACAACAAAATCGGGTGTCGTAGCTCCTAAATTTGTTTGATATTTTATTTGCTCGTTTTATTTTTTGTGTTTGAAGTAAATTTTTTTAGATAAACAAACCAAAATCTTGTCTAAATTAATAGGAACATTTCCTACCTTTTATGTTTTGTCAAAAAAGGGAAGAAAATAAACTATTTTTAATAAATATTATTCCCCTTCTTTAATTTCCTTAAATATAATATTATTAATTAAAAGAAATAAAATATTTCTGGGAAATTTTCTAATCGATTTAGACCAACTTTAGAAAAAAATCAAACCATTTAATTACTAATATGAAATTATATTACCTTTAAAAAATTAATTAATTAAATAATACTATTTTATCCTTCTTAGTTATTTCTATTTGGGTTTGATTATCTAATTTTTCCCTAATAAGTTATATTTTTAAATTCCCATAAATTGAGACAACTTGGAAAAAAAATAAAACCATATTTAATTAATCAAATGAAATCATATCATTTTTTTCTTTCTTAGCTTTGATTAATTAATTAAATCATATTATTTTATTCTTATTTCCATTTGTATTTGATTATATCTGAGTTTTCTTTAATAAGTTAGATTTTGAAATTGCTATAACTTGAGACAAGGTCGCTTGGGAAGAAGACACGGCAACACAAAAACAGATTTATCACTTTTTTTCAAGAAACATAAAAATAACACAAAATGGAATATGTATTTATATAGCATTCATTTAAAATTTTATAAAAATGACATAAATTACATTTGGATCTAAAGAATCTCACTTTCTTACTCTTTTTTTTTTCTTTTTCTTTTACAAACTCAAACCTCTTTTAATTTGTAGGTTGGCGTAGTGGCAAGTTGAGACGTCAAATTTGGGCTCTGTGCTGTTCACAATGTTCTCAAATCTAAACAACAAGTTCAAATTATAAGAATCCCGCTAACAACCGATCCTGGAAAGAAAAAAGAAAGACAAACTCAAATTCAAACTTCTTCCTCCTAAATCATGATAAAGTCAAATTTAACAAGTCATGTAAACACATAGTAGATTTCAATTATGTTATTACTACACACAGTCAAACTTTGTTGATAAGATTCTAATTGTACTGTATTCTTAGTTGCACTAAAATGGAAGATGATGTCACTCTTTTATGCCATCTCAGAGAATCATTTTAAAGAGAAAAATATGAGAAGAGAAGTTTTAAGATATTATATTGAAAATAAATTAGAAGTAAGAAAATAGAGATGCCTAGCCATCAGGTATAGAGAGAAGTTTTCAACAATGAATTTTTTTTACAGAGAGAATTTTTATTCGAAAGAAATAAGTAAATTTATATGAAAATAAGAATTTGAAATTCCATCCAACCCACAAATATGTCTCTTTCTCCACCACATGAAGAAATTTAAAAATTACGGATTTTGGAGGACGTACAAAAGAAAATATTTTTTTAAATACTTAAAATATTTGATAACAAATAAAATCACTTTTGCGGTTGATAATTATTTGATAATTATTTTTTAGAAGAATCACTTTAAAGATTGTTAAAATTATAAAGTGGTTGACAGAAAATCACTTTATAATAATCTAGCGTTCGTTAAAATAATCATACAAACTTGCAATTAAAAGTATCACTTTTGAGAAAACGTAATCAAACATACGAGTATTTTAATTAAAACCTAGAAAGTATTTTAAGAATTTTTTTAATTTATTAAATTAAAAAGTATACCAAACCCACCCTTAATAACAAATCAAATATACTATCAAATTACTTTCATGTCTCTAATAAATTATAAACTCTTAGACCAAACAAAAATTAGTTAAACCCATAGACCAAATAAAAATTAGACAAACCCAATATTTCTATAACTTATCTTTATGGCACACAATTCAAATAGCCTTTTAACAAAACTTCTTTATCCTGACTTGATAGCCCAAATTTAATAATTAACTTATCGATCAATTGTTTGAAAAAAAAAATTATTTATATCACTAACTTCTGAGAAATGGATGATAATAAAGCCAAACATAGTTCAATTAGTTAAAACATATATTTTTTTATAAAAAATTTATGAGTTTGAATCTCAAACACCCCACGACCTTTTTAGGTCTTACCTCATACACTACCATTCATGTTTTTTAATGGCCGTGACATCATGAATAATGTAGTTCAACTAGGTTGATGCATTACACATGTGATTATGAAATTTATCTACTAAATCGAGAATTTTAAAATACTAAGAACTAAATTGAGAATTACTTAGAAAGATTTTAGATAACCTTTAATATATGTAGCCAGCAGAAAAAGAAAATACAAGTGTTGTGGTGAAACAATACTCAAATTGATGGTTTATGGCAGAAGAGGAAGATGGGAGGGAGAATTTTTACATCATTTTTTCCAAGGGTACATTAATTCAAAGTGCTTGGTAGGACGATTTGTCAAGAAAATCCCCTGCTCAAAAGCAACCCAAATGCAATTAGAATAATCGCATCTTTGAGAAAGCCACACTGTTGACTCTGGCCAGAAAACTTGGCCAGAGGCCTGCCCATACTTGCTGCTAAAATTGCACCAATACAACGTCGTTGACAAAAAATTTTCCTTAAACGACCAGTTGTAATTGCTCCCGTACCCAATTGTGTGCTCGCCCAAATCGTTGTCCTTCGACTTGCAGTGAACCACCAGGCTCGAGTCCTTCTGATAATTGTAAATAGTCACTTGCCAGCGAGATCCTGGCCATTGATTTGCAAAACATGACCTAAAAATGTTACATTCCAAAGCAAGGAATAGGATGAAACAAACGATGTTTAGAGGTTTCATTTTCATGGAGAGCTTAATCAACCCATTTTGGTTATGTTTTGCATATATAGCTAAATTCAATGTCTATAATGGAAAGATTATTCACAGCTAATTGTAAACACCTCCCTTTCTTATCTTATTCATGATGTGGCTGTATTAATGTTAAAAAAACGGATACATTGTATGTAATAAGGTGTTATATATGGGAATTTCTTGAATCCAATCAAACCAAATTAAACCATGGTCTCGAGTTAATTATCGTAAGTTAATTAATTCTTTTAAAAGGTTTTTTTATAACCGTGGTTAAGAAGTGAGTTTATGTGTAGTATGCATGTTTCTTTATCGGTGACATGTTAATTTGTTAGTATCATTGGCTTATAGATAAATTATGTTACATAAACTTGGTCTTAGGAGACTCATCTTTTATAATAGCATTTATTATTATTTTTTTAACAAATATTAACTCGCAAATTAAATATAAATCACACAAATTTTTGTATTTCTATATTTATATATGATTGTACAATCCAAACATAGACCTAACATACTCAAATCTTTGAGATCTTGATAGAATTAAATTTAATAAGCCAAATAAAGTAGTTAGTCATCAAACAATATTGTTTTGTTTAGAAATTTTAATAATATCCTTAAAGTTATCAATTGTTTGAATAAAATGTCCATTCTTAATTGGGGTTGTTAACCTAATAACTTAGAATCAAAACTAATATTTGAATAATTTTACCCTTTGAGGCAAAAAGAGAAAAATTTAAGTCTTGTTTTTTTCAACATCATATTTTGTTGTCAAGATTCTAAGGATCTGGTACTAAATAAAAATTACTTTTATAAGAATCAAACTTGTTTATAATTATTTTTAAAGAATCAATTTAAATTGATTATTAAAAAGGAGATTATAAAGTGATGGATCAAAATCAAATCACTTTAATTTTAAAATAATTTTATAGTTAATTTATCATTTGTATAATTCACTTCTAGAGGTAGACCACCAAACAAATTTGCGACTAAAATCACTTTTAAGAAAATATAACCAAAACCAAACATACAAGTATTTTAATTAAAACCAATTTATAAAAAGTGGTTTTAAGAAAAAAATATATTCTTTTTTATTACAACAAGAAAAATATTTTATTAAAAAAGTGAATAAATTAGAAGTTTCATCAAACTCACCATATTAATTATGTCAAATCAAATATACTGTCTAATTATTTCCATGTCTCAAATAAATTATAAACTCATAGACCAAATACAATTTACACAAACTCAAATTTTTGTAACTTTTTTATCCTGGACTTGATGGACCAGCCAAATTAAATAAACCTAATTAAACAAAGCTTTGAGCCAAACGATTCTTAAAGTTGTAGCTAGAAGCTCCAATAATAATCTTAAACTTAATTAATTATCAAATGTTTGAAAAACAAAATGTTCTTCTAATTATGCTAACTTCATTTGGAAAATGAACGAGAATATGATGTGATATGTTACGCTTATTTCTGTATTTAAATAAAACCATTTAGATATTTAGCGTCAAATTAATGAGACATGTTGACTTTTTTATTTTAACTTATGTTCATCATAAAAATTCCTCAAAAAGAAAAATAAATCAAATTTAACCCTATTTTAAGTATTTGATCCACCATGAAGAAACAAATACAACTGTGGTGTTTGAATTGAAGTCCCACGCTGAAATGAGGGTTGTTTGTAGAGGAGCACGACACTACACAAGAATTATAAACTTTCCCAACGTTATTTTTTCGATATTACTAAATTTAAATAGTCGGGACTTTTACATCAGAGGGAATTCTTACATCATTTTCCCCAGCGATAAATTAATTCTATCTCCTTAGTAGGAAGATTTGCCAAGGAAATTCCATCATCTCCCGCAGCAACCCAAGCGCAGATATTATTCTCACATCTACTAGAGAGCCAGCTTTGTGTCTCTGGCCAGAAAACTTGACCAGAAGCATGTCCATACTTGCTCCAAAAATTGCACCAAAATAGTGTCGTTCGCCAAAAGTTTTCCTTGAACGACCAGTTATACTGGCCCCCGTGTCGGATGATGTGCTCGCCTAAATCGTCGTCTTTCGACTTGCAGTGAACGACCAGATCGATCGGGTCCTTCTGATAATTAAAAATGACCACGCTCCATTCGGATCCTGGAAGTTGTATATACGATCCAGCAAAACATGATCTAATAATGTTACATTCCAAAGCAAGCAATGGGATGAAACAAAATATGTTTAGAGGCTTCATTTTCATGGAGTTTGGTCAATCCATTTAGGTTCTGTGTCATATATATTAGCCAAATTGAACTCCTTTATGGAAAGTTTCACAGCTTGTACCATCACCCTTTCTTACCTTATTGATGCGGCTGTAATGATGTAAAAACACAAATATATTGTATGTAGTAAGTAAGGCAATATATGGGGATTTCATGCTATAAAATTAAATATTGTGAATTGAATCAAACCAAACAAAATCTATAGTTTGAAGCTAATTATAGTCAGTTTTTAATAGGTTCTTGTGTAATTACTTTGGTACGTGTGTTTGTTTACTCATCCTCATCTTACACAAAATAAATATAAAACTCATCTAGCTATTTCTTAAATTTTTTACAAATTATTAACACTCACAAATTAATATAAATTACACAAACTTGAATTTTTATAATTTATATCTTATTGTACAATTCAAACATATAGATTTAACTAACACAAACTTCTTCCTCCTAGACCTCACAAATCAAATTGAATAAGTCTGATAAAATCATGACAGTAATCATGTAGAAAAAGATGGTCACCAAGAAACAAAAACTCGCATAAATTTTATATATATATATATATATATATATATATATATATATATATTAATGATGAGAATCTATATATATGAATTAAATTTATCTAACTAATTAGTTTAGGTTTTTGGATCGAGGAATAGTCTATTCCGCTTTGTTATTAATTAGTGATAAATATAGTTTGTGATAGGATTGTTTTTGTAAATTGATCAAAAGGTCCCCTTCTGCTCAAATTTTCTTTTATTCTTGGTGTTCGAGAATTTAAATGAATTGATGTTGAATCCATTACAATGAAAAATATGCAGAATACTTATGGGGTTTCTAATTCCACTACCCAACCTCAACGAAGTTAAAAAATGGATTCAAGTATGAAATTTACCTCCCGAACGATCTCTAGTACTTGAGAATTAATTAAAAGATTAAGAACTAGATTGAGAATTAATTAAAAGATAAGAGACTTGAAATCAAAACATAATGCCATGCACTTCCATCGCACTCAAATGTGAAGGTTTGTAGAGTGGAGATTTTGGCATCAATTTTCCCAACGGTACATTAATTCAGAGTCCTTCATAGGAGGATTTTCCAAGTAAATGCCTTGGTCTCCAGAAGCAGCCCAAATGCAGTTATTATTCTCACATCTATCACATAGCCAACTATCATTCTCTGGCCAGAAAACTTTACCAGAAGCATGCCCATACTTGCTGCTAAAATTGCACCAAAACAGTGTTGTTTCAAACAAGTTTTCTCTGAACGTCCAGTAGTACTGGCCCCAGGCTTCGATCACGTGCTCGCCCAAATCGTCGTCCTTCGACTTGCAGTGAACCACCAGACTCGAGTCCTTCTGATCATTACAAATAGTCACTTGCCAGGGGTCCCTGGATATTGTTTACCTGGTCCTGCAACACATGACCTAATAATGTTAGATTCCAAAGCAAGCAATAAGATGAAACAAAACATGTAATTTAGAGGCTTAATTTTCATTGAGCTTTGTTAACCCATTTTGGTTCTGCGTTTCATTATATAGCCAAATTCAGTTCCTATATGGAAAGTCACATCTTTTACATCATTTACCATAGAGATGTGGCTGTATTAATGTACAAAAACAGATACATAGTAGGTAATGAGGTGCTATATGGGAACTTGTTGCTCTCAAGTTAAAAGATTACCAAACTAAATCCATAGCATGAAGCTAAGTATGATAAGTTTTTTATTAGGTTCCTGTGTAACCTTGGTTAAGAAAAAGTGCGAGTTTATATTTTGATAGGAGCGTGTTTGGGAGTGATTTTGACATGACAAAATTGTTAACTTTCAAGAATGAGAGAAAATAGGGAGAATTAATAACCAATACGATTTTGTTGAATTGAATTCTTTGATACAAACCTAAGACAAGAATAGGAAATCTAATTCAAATAATATTATCTAAAAAAACCACTTTTACCATTATCAAAATCACCCCTATTTCCATGGATCATTTTTTACAAATTAAAAAAATTGAATTTAAATCACTTAAAATCAATTTTTATGGTATCACTTGGGCGGTGATTTTTAAATCTTTATTTTTCAAAATCACTAATTCTACCACCACTCCCAAACACACACTCCCAATCTCATTATTTAACTGAATCATCTAGATATTTAATTACAACGCACACCTTGATTATTTTTAGTATTATGTTAGGCCTAGTCTCATTTAATTTTTTTTTTCACCTTATATATGCTCATAAAATTCCTCGAAATACAAAATTTTACTATTTAATATACTTCCAATGCATGTTTGTCTCAAAAAGTTGTGTATCCTTTAAAAAAATGTAACCAAACACAAAGATCACGGACCATATAATATATTTAGCTCAATAATTTAAACTTGACCTTAAAGTTGTGTTTTGTCGCCAAAAAAGAAAAATGCATGTTTGTATGAAATTTATGTCATTAAATGTCTAGGAACCCACAGATATATATAATTAAAATTATTTTAAGAAAATGTAGTCAAACACACAAGTATTATTTAATTAAAAGTTTCAATAATAATCTAAACTTATGAATTTTTTAAAACATTGTTCTTATAACTAATTTCATTTCCATATGATGTTACATATTAGGCTTATTTCTGTATTTAAATTTAGATATTTAGTGACAAATGACAACTTCTTTGCATTTGACCTTATGTTCATAAAATTTTTCAAAGAGAAAAAAATATGTTAATACATTATTCATGAATTTTTAAGGTATGTTTCTATGCAAACATAGAACATATCTTAACTAGTTAATTCATTATACATTTATCTTAAAGGTAATTTGTTGAACTAAAAGAAAAGGAAAGATCCAATATGAAATTTACATATCAGATGATATCTAGTTGAGAATTTAGAAGAATATGGACTCCATGGAGAATCATCACGGTTCATTTAATATATTTAGCTCAAGCAAATCATATCCCAAACCTCCAAAAAAAGAAGAAAATTGAAGAAAATAAACAACTGTGTCGAGTCGAAGTCACTGAAATGAGGGTCTGTAGAGGAGAGGAGGAATTTTGACATCAATTTTCCCAGCGGTACTTCAATTCGTACTCCCCAATAGAAGGATTTCTCAAGGAAATGCCTTGGTGATCTCCATTAGCAGCCCAAATGCAGTTATTATTCTCACACCTATCACATAGCCAACTCTCAGTCTCTGGCCAGAAAACTTCACCAGAAGTATGCCCATACTTGCTGCTAAAGTTGCACCAAAACAACGTGGATCGCCAAAAGTTCTCTCTAAACGACCACGAGTAATGGCCCCCGACTCCGATCACCTTCTCGCCCAAATCGTCGTCTTTCGACTTGCAGTGAACCACCAGAGTCGAGTCGGTCAGATAATTAAAGATGCTCACCTCCCATTGGGACCCTGCAAACTGTCTAGAGTCACCTGCAAAACATGGCCTAATAATGTTAGATTCCAAAGCAAGCAATAGGATGAAACAAGAGATGCTTAGGGTCTTCATTTGCATGGAGTTTATGGTGAATCCATTTTGGTTTTGTTTCATATATACACCCAAATTTAGTTCCTATATGGAAAGTCACACCTTGTACATGTCACCCTTTCTTTCTTACCAAATAAATGTGGTTGCATTAATGTGAAAAAATAGATACATATAGCAGGTAAATAATAAGGTGCTATATATTGGAACTTGTTGATTTGAAGTTAAAAAGAATTCGATCAAAATCAAACTAAACCAATAGTCTGAGGCTAAGTATTATAAGTTTTTAATAGATTCTAATACTGTAATGTGGTAATTATAAGTAGTGTAATGTGTGTTTGAATATCGATGTCCCGTGACATGTGAGTTTTATTAGTTTCACTAGTCAAGAAAACTAAATATGACATAAATTTGATCTTATTAAACTCGTCTTTTATAATATGGTGTATTATATTTTTACAAATTATCAACTCATAAATTAAATATGATAAATTAACGATCTTTCGTTCATGTAATTTAACCAACTCAAACTTTCTTCATCTTACACTCAAACAAAGTGAAATTTAATAAGCAAGATAAAGCTGTGAGCCAAACAATACTTTACAGTTTTAGAAGTTTTAAATACAATCTTTAAAACTTATCAATAGTTTGAAAAAATGAACTTAATCCTAATTATATTTTTTAAAAAATGAAAAACGATATATATATATATATAGATATATTAAAGAATTAAAATCTCTAATTAATAATTTTTATTTGAAAGAGATGGGTAAATTTATATGAAAATAAGAATTTGAAATTTCATCGAAATAATCTTTTTAAGAATAGTTAAATTTTGTATATTACTCTCCGTAAATTAATTCATTCATCAATTAAATTAAGAAAAATATAGGAATTTCCGAGAGTATATTAGTTAGAAAATTCTCCTTGCCACCATATTTTCCCATACAAATATGTCACTTTGCCCACCAATACGGGAGAAATTTAATTTTAAAAACACACCGAGTGTTGATCCCCAAAAATTATTTTCAAGACCCTAATAGATTATAAACTTTGTAGACCATCCATAAATTATACAAATACAAATTTTTGTAATTTATATTCTTGTACATTTCAAATATAACCTCAAAATACAAAATTTATTGGATAATTCATGTATTCTCATAATCTACACTTTTTTTTAGTTAGTATGAAATTAATATGAAAGTATGCTTCAATTGAACAATGGTAGATTGATACAATAGAAATCTCTGGTAAAATGCTCCCCGATAACCTAACAGATAAAGTACATTACATAAAATAAACCAAATTTGATATCCAAATACTCGATAATTTGATAACTTGCTACTAACTCTTCGTCTCCATATGGTAAATAAAGAGGTAATCTATCTCATTTCTGCTAATGAAGAAATTAGAAAAATAACAAACCTCATAGATTGACGCCACAAATTCCACCCCAAAGACCATATTTTGATTAAGCCTGAACTATATATCAACTGCGCAGTCCAATTGTTAGATAATCATAGTTGGCAATAATCATCACTATTCTCATCGCTATATTACCAAACCGTACATGAGATTTTCACCTCAATATAGCTCCTTCAAAGCACATAAATAAATCTAAGAAGTGTGTCGGAATTATTTATCTTGATATGTCATTTTTTTTTTGGAATAGTATAACTCGAAATTGATAACTTTAAAACGATTAAGGATTACATTGAAAAATTAGATGGAATGGGAGGTATTTATTTAGTCAAAAGCAAAACATATCCCACCTCCAAAAGGAAAAAGTACAAGTCACTCAATGAGGGGATATTTATTTGTTACATCAATTTTGCCAAGGGTACGCCAATTGAAACTCTCTGATAGGAGTATTTTCCAAGAAAATTCCCTTGTCTTCAATAGAAGCCCAAATGCAGGTATTTTCCATGCATCTATCACTAAGAAAACTTCCTTTCTCTGGAAAGAAAACATCACCAGAAGCATGCCCATACTTGCTGCTAAACTTGCACCAAAACAATGTCGTCCCCCAAAGATTTTCTCTAAACATCCAGAAGTAGTGGTCCCCGACCTCGATGACGTGCTCGCCCAGACATCGTCGTCTTTCGACTTGCAGTGAACCACCGGACTCGAGTCGTTCTGATAATTATAAATGCTCACTTCCCAGGTTCCACCTGGGAATTGTCCAGACTCTCCAGCAAAACATGAACTAAGCAAAGAAAGCAATAAGATGAAACAAATAAAGATGTTTAGAGGCTTCATTTTCATTGAGTTTGGTCTACCCATTTTGGTTCTGTTTCATATATATACCTAAATTTCAATTTCAATAATGGAAAGATTCAGAACTTGTAGATCACCACCCTTTCTTACCTTATTGGTGTGACTGAATTCATGTAAAAAACATATACATAATAGGAAATAAGGTGTTACATATGGGAAGCTGTTGCTCTTAAGTTGATTATAATCATGCTCAAACCGAACTAAAGTGATAGTTTGAAGTCGAGTCATATAGGTTTGTTGGGAACGCGACCGGAGTCCTACATTGGTCGAATAAGAAGAAGATTATGGGTATATAAACGATGACAATTAGATCTTTTGGTACGAGGTTGTTTGGATGAAACTAAAAGTAAAACGTGAGGTTTATGTCAAAAGCGGACAAGAAAATAGTGGATTATTCAAGGTAAGATACAAAGTGTCATTTTGTTCAAAACGAAGATCGGTGGGAAACAATTATCTCCATTAAATGTTAAAAATAGAAAATATTACTAGTGTGGAGACAGTTGGGTGTACTTGGGTACCATTGTATTGTCCTTAACAAAGTTCTTGTGTGTAAGTTATGCTGGGTCAAGAAATGAGTTTATCGTTGGTACATGTGTTATTTTATTTTTATTTTATTTTATTTTTTTTTTGAAGAAGGAGAACTTAATTAATATATGTGAGAGACATACAAAAAACCGCTTTAAATAAAGGCGCTCCAGTTCAAAAATATGGTAGATACATTGTAATGGTACGTGTGTTTTCATCCATGACTTACGAGGTTGTTAGCTTTCCTAGACATAGAAATTATTTTACATAAACTTGATCGTAGGAAGGTCATCTTTTATTTACTATTTATTAATTTTTTAAAATTATCACCTAGCATCAAGACACCCACCTTCAAGTCACTAATAAATTATAATTTTGTTTCAAGTCACTAATAAATTATAAATTTGTAGACCAAACATAAATTATAATGTTCGATTTGCAAGGAGAATGATCTATAGATGAGGTCAATTATCTCAAAATATAAAAAATTTGTAACTTATCTTCTTGTGTGTACTTTCCAAACATATTCTTAACGAATTAAAACTTTTACGTCCTAAATTTGACAAACCCAATTTTAATAAACCTAGACAAAGTCGAGAGCCAAACAATACTTCAAATTTTATAGATTTCTATAATATTCTTAAACTTATCAATTGTTTTAAAATGGAAAACGCTCTAATTTTAGAAAATGAACAACAACATGATGTGTGCTAATTCTGTATTTTAATAAATGCACCAAAATAATATTTAGTGGCAAATGACACTCATTGACTTTTCTTACATTTTATATCAGAATACAAAATTCATATGATTCATGTATCATCAATAATGCATTCCTATACACACGAGCAACTAGTTAAGTATTACATATCTATTCTAGAGATCGGGAGGTTCAAATCTACCTGACTTGAACCTCCCCGACTTTTAGTTAGTATATGAAATGTGTCCATAAAAAATGATCACGAGAATAATTGAGAATTTCAAAAGATTAAAGATTAAACGGACACGATTTCGATATATTTATTTAGTGAAACGCAAAACATATCCCACCCCCAAATGTGATGATCAGTTGAAGGGATTGAAATGAGAGGTGGGAGAGGGGATTTTGACATATCATCTTTGCCAAGGGTACATAAATTCCAACTGCTTGAGAGGAGTATTTGCCAAGTAAATTCCCTGTTCAACAGCAGCCCAATTGCAGGTATTTTTTGAACATCTATCAGTAATATAGCTTCCTTTCTCTGGCCAGAAAACTTCACCACTAGCATGCCCATATTTGCTCCAAAAATTGCACCAAAACAGCGTGGTTTGCCAAAAATTTTCTTTAAACATCCAGTAGTAGTGGTTCCCGACCGCGATGTGTTTCTCGCCTAGATCGTCGTCCTTTGATTTGCAGTGAATCACCAGTTCCGCGTCCTTCATATAGTTAAAAATGCTCACTTCCCAGGGGGACCCTGGAAATTGTCCACTTCGCCCTGCGAAACATGACTTCATAATATTTGATTCAAAAGCAAGAAATAAGATGAGATAAAACATGTTTAGAGGCTTCATTTTCATGGAGTCTGGTCAATTCATTTTGTTTCTGTTTCATTTATACCCAAATTGAATTCTTATATGGAAAGATTCACAGCTTGTACATCACTCATTCTTATCTTATTGATGTGGTTGTATTACTGTAAAAAAACAGATACATGGTATGTAATAAAGTGTTAGATATGGGAATTAATTGCTTAAAGTTCAAACAATATTTTTAATCGAAATCGAACTAAACCGATAGTCCATAGTTAAGTATGTTTAGTATATTTAATAGGTTCTTGTGTAACCGTGGTTAAGAAGTGAAGTTTATGTTTACTAATCGATACTATGAAGTTAAGTATGTTTGGCATGTTTAATAGGATTTTTTTTAGTTCAAATGTTTGACAGGTTCTTGTGTAACCGTGGTTAATATTAGTATTGTGTGAGTTTACATTTGGTACGTGTGTTTGTTTATCTGGGACATGTGTTGTTAATTTTACTAGCCGTTAAAATTATATTACATAAATTTGATCTTATGAAACTCGATTTATAGTACTATTTAATTAAATTTTATAAGTGAAAGCAAGATAATTGACATGTACCTCCAATCAAGTTGTAAGTTCGAATCCTCCCTCCAATATGTTGTACTTAAAAATTAATAATAATAATAATAATAATTCAAGCACATGGTATTTATCTTAATACATGTGGGGTTGGGAAATCAAATTCTCAACTTCATGGTTGAAGGTATATACCAATTACCGCTGAAGCTCGTTTTCACACTTCAAAGTGATTGGCTCATCAAATAATGGGGCATTAATTACATGTCCAGATCCATCCATGCTTCTGCTCACCTATTAGTGGGCCGGGCTTCAAATTTTGTTTCAAACCCAATTTTGGGCTTCATTTCGACCTGCTCTTTTTTTTCTTTTTATTACAATATGTGTTGTGAGGAATCGGACTCGGAACGAGATATATATCAATTATAGCTATGCTCTGTTTTGGGACTTTTTTTTCTCAAAAAACAAGCAAATTTATATGAAAATAAAATTTTGAAATTGCATCCAAGTAATCTCTTTTGTTTTCTTTTTTTTTTTTCTGAAAAGGCAATCTTTTTAATATATTATATTACATTCTCGACTTAAGAATGGTAAATTTATTGATCAATAAGAAAGAAAGGAATTTCATTATCATAAAAAATAAAAATAAAAAACTCGTTGCTACCCTTTTCCCAAACAAATATGTCACTTTCTCCTCCGCCTGTGAAAATTTTAAAAATATAGAGAGTCTTTCTTAATAACGTCACATCAAATATACTATCAAATTACTTTCATGTCCCGAAATGCCTATGCCGTCCACGTCTTAACAAAAATTATATAGTTTTTTTTAATAAGAAAAAAATTTATTTAGTTGGTCAAAAAATGAGGATTCAACCCTCATTAATCAATTAAAACTTCTTTCTCCAAAAAAAAAAAATAAAACAAAACAAACAAACCAATTAAAACTTAGGTTAAAAAATAATTTTTTATTTAAAGCAAGAATTCAGTCCCTTTAGTTTGTTACTATTTAATCTCTATAGATAACAATTCATCAATATTTATGACAATTAAGACCGTATTAAATTTACGGGCTTGACTTCAAATTGACCTTTTAAATGGAGAAATTGACAATATTAATATAACAATGGAGTTCAAGAACAGTACCCAAGACAGATTTCTATATTTGTTTGATTCCCTCTTAAGGACCGAGCCTGAAATTGTTGGCGTTACTTGTTGGCCCATTTGGAATGATAGAAAAATCAGGTATGTCAAACTCTCCCTGATACTCAATTTCGGAAGGACTGGATTATGAATTATGTAAAGGAATTATGGAGGCATTATGAGAGAGAACAAAATAATAACCTGAATTTGAATGTTCCGACTGATAGGAGATGGATTAAGATCAATGTAGATGCTACAACAGTGTACCATAAAACTGATTAAAAATAGTCAATTTTGACCGTAAATCTATTTCAAAATTTTCTATTTATAATATGGCATTTTAAGAAAAATATCATATATAAAAATTTAGGTTTGGTTGGTGGAGATATCAAAGGAAAGTAGGATTGTATTCATTATTTTCAATCTTTTTAATATAATATATTTTTAAAAAAAAGGTAAAAAAGAAAAGTTATTTGCATGCTTAGATGACTGAAACTAAAAACAATTTTGAATTGCATGACAAACATACCCTTATTTTAGTATCCAAAATCTGACGAAATGAAAGTTTTAATCCACGGGATAATCCCAAAACTTCAAAAAGCGACGAATTAAACGTCTCTCAGTCTCGACATAATTTTCAACGACCTAAAACTTTTCAAATTCATACTCCTAAAAAGTCTATTGAGTTTGGTGAGTGATGCATAGTTGGAAAAAAAAAAAGAACAAAAAAATCTCGTGGTTTTAAAGTAAAGAACACCATACATAAACATTCAGCACCATCGTGTACCGTCTCTTTCTGAAACCCACAGTCCAATTAATCCCCAGTTTTGCCCCAACAGTATTATGTCTGATTTTTTATTTTCTTTTTTTTTTTAAATATTTTTGAGTGTCCAGACTAAGCACACGTCTTGTCAACCCATCTTTACACCATGTAATATTTAGTATTGATGTCAAAAAAATGCATAGAAATTAATAATTCTTAAAATATGTGACTATCAAGGATTTGAAGTGCCAAGGAAGTACCCATATACCTTAATTAAACAAAAATACTTTTCTTACCTCTTCCTAAGATTTAAAGTTCACATGCAGATTATAAATTTTTAAAACAAAATAATATTGAGAATTTCTCAAGTAAAATGAGATTTAAACCCAAATAAAACGAGAAAAACTGAGAGTTGAGTTGCAAAGATGGTGTTTTTTACAGAGGTAAAATTAAGAATCATTCTACCTTTCTTTTTTGGTTTTGGGAAATTGTGCAATTCTATTCTAAGATTTTGTATTTTCGCCCTTTCGGATTTACAGCCTAAAAACTTGAAAGTTGGAAACGACGACAGGTCGGGTCCCACCCACCGACACGTCGAAACCACCTCCCGCATTTGCAAGTTAAAACGAAACGTCTCTACAAAGCCGGCAAAGACTCCGGCCAAAACGGTGCGTCCGAATAATCAAACAAACCCCCCAATGGTACGAACCCATTCTCCTCCGCCGCGTTCGGCCCAATGCCGATTCCCAACTCGAACGAGTCGTAACAC
>NW_019104497.1:1196619-1264227 GCF_001995035.1 Momordica charantia
ATTTGGTATTCGATGATTTAACTAAATATAAATGTAAGATTTGAAGTCCGTTGCGGGGCCCACTGACTTGGCATTGAATTTCGCCTTTTTTTCATTTTTCGTAAATTGTAATTTTTGTATCGGTTGGGAAGGGCGATTTCAATGGTCTCCCTGCCTTCTGCATTACTGTCCTTTTCCTTTTATTTTGTTTATGCTTGGCCATTCTTTTATTTTGGCTTCTCCCTAAATTTTAATTAACAAAACTCCAAGCTCCACTATTTTCTTCTTACTCCTCACTCGTCCCTTCTTATCAACGTAATCACATCGAAAATCAACCTAATAATCCTTCTTTTAACAATAACACGCCATGCGGATTCTCAACTTCATTCTTTTCCTAAATTCTTCAACTTTGAACAAAAATTATTAATACGCAAATTAACCTATAAGTCAAATGGATAAAATATCAAAAGATTCTTAAAAGTGGGTAGACAATATACGACAAAATTAAAATGTTAATTTACATGTCACGCGTCCTTTAAATTCTAACTCACAAATTTTCTAATAAAAATATTGATGATATTTTTAAAATATTTTATGAAATGTAAAAAATTTTGAGTTGTTGACAAAGTTGAAGGGTATTATTGATAATTTAGTCTTATTCTTGACAAAATCATTTTCTGTTTAAAATTATTTATGATATGATTAAATTCCTACACTAACTTTCTTCCTTATCTACATGTTAGCGGGAATTAAAATCAAAGATGGAAATAATTAATTTACTTAGGAAAGACGATTTCAATCTTTGAAACTCCAATACTAAAGTCGAGGGTTGATTCTTTCTCAACCAAACAACTCAAATTTTAAATAACACCTTACCATTTGACCCACTTGATTGATAAAATCGTTTATATTTAAGAGATTATCATTTTTCTTTTTCATGCCCCCTTGTATTATAATCTATTGTTCACAAAATTTCATGGAGTCAAAATCATATATTACCTATGTTAAATTGTAAATAATAGATCCTAAATTTTTTCTGAATTTTAAATGTTGTAACCATCAAGCTTTTGAATTCAGTTTTGTGAATAATAAAATTATAAACTATTAGATCTTTTAATTAAAAAAAATAATATCATTCGATACAAAATTAAAAATTTTAAGAATTATATACACTTTTAAGGTGTTGGAATAAATGGATGAATTAAGTTTAATGACAGGTAGAAACGAGGAGTTGAGTTTTTCTTTTTTCTCAATGAAATAATGAATTCCAACTTAAATGAATTTAGGTATTTTACATTGAACATCGAATTAAATGGAGCGAAGAAAAAATTGTACAATGAGATGTCAGGTGAAAAGGACGGGGAAAATTTAAAAGTAAAATTATTTGAATATCTTAATAAATACGAAACAAGTACGATCAAATAATGCTGGGTTGGAATACCTCGCATGTATTTAAAGAAAACAGGTATAGTATCAGAAATTTTCGCATACCATCGCAGCAGAACTTTTAAAATTAGCAAAATTTTAGAATAAATATTTAAGAGGATTTAAATGAAATAATTAATTTTAGGCAACGGAAACGGCTGCCGTTCACGTGAACCATTTACGCCGCCTGAAAAAAAGTAAATATCGTAACAGATAAATATCTCCCGTTTGACTGCCGTGCCTCACTCCCCCAGCCGTAAACGGCAATCTTGTCTGGAAGTAATTGTTTGTGGGTCCCTCAAAGAGTTCTAGAACTATTCAGCTAAAAACTTCCTAAATACTCATCAACCTTCTTGAACTGTGTCATTTTTATGCTTAAATTTCAGACTTGTTTTAAAATTATCATTCCATTGATTTTACCCTTAAAATTGAGATGAAAAAAAAATATATGATACAATGATCACGTGGAAGATAGTGATTCTAAAATTTATTTATGTCCTAAACAACATATTTCAATTGATTAATATACATTTTTCCAATCAAAATATTTTAGATTCATTAATTGGGTGTTCATGTTTTTAGACTTATTTTCACCATCTACCCATAAGAATGAGAATAATGTATATATATATATATATATATATATATATATATATTAATTAGAGCGGGGACAACCAAAAACGTTTATTGTTGGAATTTGTCCTTTCATCTAACATCAAATTCGTACAATTTTTTTTCTTCACTTCATTTAATTTGATATTTATGTTAAATATCTACAAATAAGTTAAATTTACTCAACTCATCAATTTAAGTTTTTTGGTTGAGTGATGGTATATTCATCTTTAATTCATCTCTCTCTTGTTTTTTTTTTTAATTTGAGTTTTTATTTTCGAACCGTCATGAGTTGATTTAAACTTTTTTTAGGTATGACATGTGAGTGAGGATCCGAACTCACACTTTTTAATTCGAGATAAGTATCTCAACTAATTAAGTTATATTGGTTGATTTAAACCTTCTGTATGACTTTACCATATTAGATATATTAATAATCATAATTCAATTGGTTAACGTATGTATTCTGATTAAAATGTCGTGATTTCATGTTATTAGACAAACATAGATAATTATATTGAATATTTGTTTTAACTAGACATTTAAATAACCATATAAAAAAAGTTTAGTAAAGAAATATGCATTAATCATAATTTAACTAATTTAAAATCTACCATTTCATATTTATGATATAATATTTTTGAAAATGTTTATTTAACCTATTAAACGATCACCGATGTATTACATTTGATTCAGATTTTTAACCCTCTCTCATTCGTCCACCTAATAAAGAAGTAGCAATATCAATTAGCAAGAAAATAATATTGCCACATAGCCCCTTATTTTATTGGACTTAAAACCCTCCATCAAATAAAGTTTAGAAATCCATATAAATATAGCTTCGAAGACTTATTTTCTTAAAATTGGATGTTTAAAGCTCACCTTATATTTGGTATACTAAAAATAATTAGATGATCAAATTGTGGCAAAGTGATAAATAATATCTACCTCGAATATTCAAATGTTGATACCCATATTTATTATGTTAAAATAAATAATAAACACAGACACAAATTCCAAAAAAGAGGATTCATCCTTATCTCTCAGTTAAACAAATTTTCAAATTTTAATTATTTTAGAGAAAAATAGTAATGGACCAGAATCAGCGAACTATTATTAAAACTTTATCTAATAAGAAGATATCTATCCGAGACTAAAGATAACGTGATAAAGTTAATCGAGGAGTGGCGGCGATTAGGGCAACGATTTCCTCGGGCGGATTGCCGGAGCAATGGGAGAGCCACCGTCACGAAAAGCAGTTTCACGGAAACCGAAGGCGGCTGACGTGGAGGTAGAGCTGGAGGTGGAGGAATTACACTTCGCTACAGCACATGCACCGCGCCACCGCAGCACCTGCCGCCCACGTGGCCCCGCTCCGCCCGCACCACACGACACCGTCTCGGGCGGCGATGTCCAACAAACCGCTTTGCTAAACCAAACCCCTCAGATATTTCCACCCCTTTTTCTAATTTATTCTACGTGTCCTTTAGAATTTAGAAAGATCAAATCCGGGAATTGTCGCTTTGGTAGAAATTAGAATTCCGCTAGCAACGTTTATTTTTTTATTTTTATGTTCTTTGTTCTTTGTTTATTGCTGTTTTTTGATAAGTGAAAACATAACTAGTTTGTAATTGTTTATTGTATCTTCTTCTATACTTTTTGAATAAATGAAACAGAAAAATCAAGGTTTTCGAAACGATTTAAAAAATGACAAACGAGACAAAAATAATTTTAGAAGGCTCGAGTTTATAAAAACCTAACAATAAATTTAAGATAATATCTTCATTTTTCATTTTTTACTTTTAAGGAAGAAAAATATAATTACATGTTTTCGATATCTCTAAAAGATTGAGTAGTAAAAAATAAAAATAGTTGTAAAATGCTTACATTTCTCAGTAAAATTGGTAAAAAAAATAGCATTATTTGGCAAATGTCCGTATTTTATATTATTCTAATTCCTTTTAATTCTTCCAATTTTGAAAATATATATTTTAACCAATAAAATTATATTTAAGGTGAGCTAGATTTCTTTCTTCTATGATTCCATTAAAAAAAATTATATATTTAAAGTTTTTTTAGGAGACCATTAGAATAAATTTCTACTCTTTTTTTTATCTAGTGTATTTTTATTTATATATATATTTAATAGATAAATAGATCTTATTAAAATTTTTAAACTACTAGAAATTATGCCACGTTAGTAGGAAGTAGGAGCTCAGTTCATTAGGTAAGTATTTTTTTTAATGTAGAACTAAATTCTCAGAAAGTTTCAATTATACATTTCTACTGATATTTTGGGAGACGAATATTCTGGAGAAAGACAGGGAGCGTTGATTTGTTAAATTAATTAATTAAGTGATTTCAAACCATGACTTGGTTAACAGTATAGTTAATTTAGTACATTAAATTGAATAAATTAATAATATTGATTAATGAATACTCATCTACTGCAATTAATTAATAAAAAAATATTTGTTAACATGAGCAGCAATAATTAGTATCTGCTTATTCTATAAGGTCGAAAATTTAAACTTTCGTACTACTACTTTATTATCAAATTTTTAATAGGTTGAGGAGGGAATGGTTAACCTACATATAATTTGATTTAAAAAATCAAGAAGATTTAAACAAAAAAAATATCATAGTTGGTTGATTCGTCGGGACATTACTTCATTAAAAGTAAGAGGTCAAAATCCTTCTTCCTCATATGATAACTTTTTTTATTTGGTCAAGAAATAAAAAGAAAAAAATTGTGGTTAAATTGTTGTGTTGACGTGTAAGTGCAGTATTCTGACCACAAATGTGTCTGTCTTCCGAGAAAATTAAAATGATGGGAAACTTCTTGAGAAATCCCACCTCCACAAAATTCAAAGGTACTCCAAGAAAAAGGATTTAAATCATTTTAAAAGAGTAATACATTTATTTATTTTTACATTTTTCTCTCCAATCTACCAAAAATATAATTAAGAGATTTCAGCATGTAAATACTATTCTATTTTTTCTTAATATTTGTTAAGGCAGTATTTTACGCGTCACTAGAGAAAAAAAAAAAGAGATTTTGTTATTTTGTAAAAGAAAGTTATAAATAAATAATCTCCAAAACTTAGTGGAGATAAAAAAAAAATGAAGAAATTCAATCCTTTTAACTTATATAATTGGGGGCATAAGAGAAAAAGAAAGAGGTATAATTGCCCCCCACATATTTTGTTTTAGATTGATTTTTTTTTTTTAAATTCTATATATATATAAAAAGTTATAGGGTAAAATTCTACCAAAACCTTTACTACCCTCAATTATACAGAAGGTAACCACTGACTGAATTATTTTCAAAAGGGAGAAATTATCAGAAAGTAGATAAGTAAAGGGCAAGTCACTTTGACTTGTCAAAATTTCCACTTTTTTTTATTATTTGTTACCAAATTATAGACATGATGCATTATCATTTTGGTAATAATATAATGGCGTACACTAAATAATTTTTTTTTTAAGTTCTTAATTATTTAAAATTTTAAAAGTGGGTTAAAATCGCATCTCTAAACTTTAACCAAACACTATAAATAAAAAATAAATATATTTTGCCAACCGAGTGTAACTCAACTCGTTAAAACACCCACATCCACATTTGTACCTTCTCTTTTCTAGGTTTGATTTTTTCGCGTCATGGTCTACGAGAAAGAAAGAAATGAATGAATGTTGGTAAATGTAAAATAATACATTTATTGAGATGAACACCAAAGATGAGTTTGGTAGGTGGATGTATTGAATCGAATAAGATTTCTAATTCACATTGCATATTTATTTTTATTTTTAAAAATTACTTGGTTTCTGGCGGTTTTATTTGATTTTATGGTGAGTTATTTAAATTCCTTTTTAGAATTATAATGAAAATTTAAAACTATAAAATGTATTCCAAAAAAAAAAAAGGAAAAAAAATATATGTAGACAAACGCGCTCTTGAAAATTGACTATGATTTTAAAAAGTAAGTCAAAAATTAAAGATCAGCTTTAACAATAATTTTATTTTTAGTTTTTCTTAAATTAAACTTGAAATTTCATCAAAGAGATTAAGGAGGGAAGCTTAGACATCTTAGAAGAAGAATAAAAAAAAATGTATCTAGGCTTAAGAAGAAATAAGTTCACTCAAGGGTGGGAGGTCACTATCTCGTTATAATATTAAATTGACTCATTATTGCAGAGTTGGATGCGAAACAAATAGTGATACAAAAAGTATTTTAATTTTAAAAAATTGAAAATGAAAAATAAAATTGTCATTGAGTAGAAATTTAAATTTCTTTTAGTACAATATGTGGAGGTATGAACCGAATCCACACTATCCTTGTAAGAGATATATGCCAATTACCATCGAGCTGTACTCGCAAATGCACCAATAAATAGCTACATAGGTTGCATAGAAGCTTTAAGAGATAGGGGGCCATCCATCTAAGATGGTAGCGGGAAAGACGAGAGCACGAACGAGGTAACTTATGCTTTTTCTTTCATCGTCACTATCTGCTTTAKAGTCGAATCTGGAGAATATGAACTCATCACATTCTTCTTTTTGGTATGTTGTTATGAGCAGCTCTGGTGCTCAATCTTGGATCTGGGATGTGAGGTGAAAATTTGAACTTCAACTTAAAATTAGGGAATACATGTTAGTTGAGTTAGGTTAAATTCGACCTAAATAATATTCTAATAGATATAACTTTAACGTTTAAAGTTCTTTTTTTTATTATTATTTATCAAAACGTATAAAGTTTGATATATCACAATAATTAATTATTCATAATAATATTTAAATTGTGATAGTGTTTGATTTTTGGTGTTGATTGTGAACTTTAATTGAATTTAATATTGCCGTGATAACATAACTTATCAACCTGTT
The DNA here is from genome assembly GCF_001995035.1 of Momordica charantia. The sequence goes on from NW_019104497.1 coordinate 1,203,518, forward strand.
TTCTAACTTTTCTTGGTGCTTTTTTAATTGCTTTAAATAGGCCAAACGTAATCATGATGTATTGAATTGTTTTTTCCACACAATCATATTCCTCACGCCATCTTAAAAAATACTTTTTTTTTTCCATAATATTCTATAACCATGTGATAAAGCCAATTTAAACCTGGTTCGATGAATTAAAACATAATCGGAATTCCAACTCACGATATTTTGATTGAAAATATGTACCTCAAAATAAATTCAGGTTGGCCTCTCTCACATATCAAAACTAGGAACTTGGATACAAAACTTCATAATAGATGATATCACAAGACCCAACATTCATGATTACTACAAGGGACTGTGTGTGTGTGTGTATATATATATATATATATATAGTTTTAATTTTAATTTTTATTGATATCATTAGGGGTGGAAGTGTCTATTTTGAGGTCATGAATTCATTTCTAATTATCTATTTTTAAAAATTAAGCATGGAAAAACTAATTATTCCTAAATTTTATTTGTTTAATTTCTCACACTTGTGGAACTTTAGTCAAAATTTAAAAATCAAATCAAATTTTGGAAACTACTTTAATTTTCCAAAATTGACTAGAATTTTAAAGATTTTTTTGAAGGTAGACTAAATTACCAAGAAAATTATTAAAAGCATGATTTAGAAAAAAAAACAAAAAACAAAATTTACTAAACATATCTTTATTTGAATTTTCTAACTTAATTCGATTTTTTGGTCCTTTGCTACAGATGGAGCCCAATATTTATTTTATTTTATTTTTGCTAGTGGAAACTTATTGCATAGAACTAGAAAAAAACCAAATGTGGTATCTTTTCCTCCCAACTCCTTTAATTGAAATGAAAGATTAAATATCCTCTCATCTTCTCCACTTTTCTTTTTGACTTTTATACCCTCCCTCCACCAAATATATATCAAATCAAATTAATTAATTCTAGGTTCTATCCTTTTCCCCCATAAACAAACTTATATTTCAAAAAAAATATTGGTATAGCAAAATATTTAATGTTCTCTTTTCAAATTTGAAAGGATATACTCCGTGGTATATTAAGCTATGTTGCTAAACTCAATTTATGAATTTAAAATTATTTATTGACTATAATGGGAAAATTCATGAGCTCAAATTTAAATTCANAATATAAATAAAGTCCTTTCAACATTAAAATATGATGCTTGAAGAATAATATCTCTCTTTCTTATGAAATAATTGCCACCACAAAAAAGTTCAATATGCCTTCCAAAAGAAGCTATGAAGATTTATGCTATTGCTATAAATATACAGTACTATATCTAGTAGCTGTGGTTGTATAAAAATTTACATTAAAAAAAAATTACTTTTCTTTTATAAAGAAAAGCTAGGCATCAAAATTTAGTCCATATATAGTTACGCGTTTGTGTCAGATTTTTCTCTTGTACTTTTTAAATTTTAAAGCTTCAATTAACCCTTACTGTAACTTTATTTTTTTTACTACATCACGTACTGTAACTTAAATGCCGTTAAAAAGATTTTTACCGCTTGTTCTACGTTATTCCATATCAACATCATAGTAGCGTAAAGATTTTATCCTCGATTTTTTTTTGGAATAAATATTTTCTGAAAATCAATTATGTACGAAAAATACTGCCATGCTTTGGTACATTTATTCCTCAACCACTGCTTTTGCCCTTTTTGATTTCTTTCTTTTATATAATTTTATTTTTCTTAGTCAAATGACAAAGAAAATGAGATAAAATGTTAAAAAACAATTCTACTTTCGTTAAGGTAACAATTTAGTTCCTCAACTATATTTTTTGATGATTTAGTTTCTTTGAATTAGGAACAATTTAGTCTCTGAACTTTAATATATATAGTTTAACATTTGTAACAACTTAGTCCATACTTTTTAAAATCTCATCAAAATTAAGTGTCAATTTTTATCATATAACGATTTAGTCTTTGAAATTTATGAAAACACATGGTCCTCCATTGATATATCGATCTACATATGTAAGAAACTTAACAAAAAATTTCATGATAAGGCCTAAATCATTACAAATTTTAAACTACAAAAACTAAATTGTTACATAATAAAATTTTAATGACTAAATTGTTATCAATTTGAAAATATAGGAACTAATCCTCATACACTAAAGCTTGAGGACTAAACTGTTACGAATATATGTACAAGATGTATTTCTTAACTCAGAAAACTAAAAAGGAAAAAGAAAAGAGGGGGCCCACATTCGGGTATTTAGGAGGAGAAGCATATTTTAACCATTAATAATAAGATAATTTATAATTTAATATTATATGAGTCTTATTAGTTGTATGACAATATTAATCTACCCGTAACTATAAATTGATTGGCCAAAGCTAACATAGTTCAGCGGTAACTGGCATATATTTCTAACTAAAAGGTTGTGAGTTCGATCCCTCACCCCTACCTGTTGTACTCAGAAAAACTATAAATTGATTGGATTTTTTATTATGTTAATTAATAGTTATCTTTTTTTAAGTGATGGAAGGGAAAAAATGTTCCACATACATGACGTTAAACGTAGTTTACAACCTAATTAGTTCGCAATCTTGATTTTCTTGTTTTCATATTTATTGAATCAAATACATTTAAAAATTTCTTGACACCAAACCGTAGAAATTTTGAAAATAAATATTTTTATGTTTTTAATATTTTCAAAATTTTCAAAATTTAAATTTGAAATTTTAAAATGTCTAATTAAATGTTTTTAATAAAATTTTAAACTAATTTTATTTTTGTTAAAATTAAAACATAGAAAATATAATATATTATTAATTATACAACATTCTAAAATAATAATTATACAAAAAAAATATCAATAAATTAATTAACATTATTTTAATTTAATTTAAATTTTTAGTGGGTAACTATCCCTATTTTATAAATATATTACTAAAAAGATTTTTTAAATTGAGGTTGAATTTTCAAATCAACCACACAACTAAAACAAACAATTTTTTCCCCACCTTGATCCTAACTTTAGCTATTTGATCCTAGAAAAATTCAGGAGTATTTATTGTCTCTTTGCCTCACCTTGCTTTCTAAGTACTAAATTTCTATCATTTTCATTTTCTCTTGAAGTAATGTTAGTCGTTCATAAAGTTGAATTTCAAGAGTCAAATTAATATCCGAACCAAAAACAATTATTTCAAATCAATGACCTTGAAAAACAAAAGAATACAAACAAAAAAAATAATCCAACATTCCCACGCGGAGGTTTGAAAAATAATCTCGTTTTCAAATATTTTGAGCTTTGAATTTTACCATTTGAGAAGCAAATCTAAACTTTTGTTATATTCAATGGACCATCCTCCGCAGATGTTATTTTGTTTAGCTAAGAAAGACGACTTCAATGACCCAATTAACATCTTTATCTAAGTCTTCTTTTGTCAATGGCTGGTGGGACAATTGAAAAAGTTTCGTGGAAATGTTTGAGTTTAATTCACAAAAGAATAATATTTAGATGTTTATCGGTCAGTCAGCTCCTATTTTTTGTATTTGTTTCGGTGAACCAACGATTAAAACTCAAATTTGTAAATCATTGGTAGATGATGAATGGATTTACATGGTCATACTTATCATATTCTAATTAAGAAACCACATAGCTATCAAGTGACATTTTATTGGGTAATTATTTAATTTATTTTTAAAAAATAACATTTCATAGAAATTTTGCAACTTAAATGGAATATTTGAAAGTTGGACTCAAATGGAAGGTTTGAAAGTTGGACGATCAAAATAAATTTAAAAACTACAACAAAATTTAAAGTCAATTTAAAAAATTTTGGAAGAGTAACTTGAACATGCTAAAATTATTGTGCAATTATTTTTCTTTTAAGTTCATGATTTTTAAAAATGAACAAATTAAATTATTCTATAAAAAAAACCATGTTTATGAAAGTAAATGAAGAGAAAACAACATTTAAAAAAAATTAACCAAACATATTTTCACCGATTAGTTTTGAAAAACAAATTTTTAGGACAAATTCCAAACAACCCTATAGTTTTTCTAAACAAATTTTTATTTTTAATTTTTTTTTGTAATATTCTAAAGCTGGATTTTGATAGGACTACGAAGTCTAGAAATGTTGTTCGAGGAAAAATTAGGTCCAAGAATGGAACAAATTACCTTTTTTTTTTTCCTAACCTAACACTCAAGACTTTGGGTGCATTACTTAATGATATATTCGAGTAGTTTATCGTACCTCAAAAATCAAATTAATATAGTATTTTAAAAATCAAAGTTAAAATATTTTTATATTTATATATATACAACTAACTACTCTACTTTGATGACATATCTACACAAAATAATTTAACCATTAATAATATCAAATTAATGTCAACCTTATAAATTCAAATTTTAATTAGTATTACTACTCTTTTTAATTTTGTTGAAATTTATATTGATATTCACGAGGTTAAAATACAATTATATAATTCAATAAACTATTTGGCCATTTGAACAAATAAAGCTTTTCTGAAAAGAAAAATGTTTAATTGTCTATAATCTATGGAACATGACTCTGCTTTTCTTTTCTTTTACTTTTAATTTTTTTAATTTTTTCCTTTAACCGTGATGATTAGAAATAGAAAAATAAACTAAAAATAGGTACTTTGCCAATTAAAAAAATAACTTGACTACGCTTTTCAATTAGTCTTCTACTTTAATATAGACCACTCATCAACCCTNTGTCAAGTTGTCTCTTTTATTTAAATTTAAATGGTGGAAAAGTTGTTGACTGCAACCATCGGATTTGAAGACTTTCTTTAATATACGTTAATGGATTTTTCAATTAAAAATTAATGAATAAGGCATAAAATTTAAATAAAATTGTTTCCGTTCTACTTCTCTATAAGAATACGACTCTGCTGGACTATTCTCGAACAGAACGAATATTTCATTTCCTATTTTAATTTTGGAGACAAAGAATGTCCTTCATATATATATATATATATATTTTAATCTCTAAACCAATTAATAAAATGTAAATATATATATGAATGTTGAAATTTTAATTGAATTGTTTTTTATACTTAAAAAATATCACAAAATATATATCAGACTATCATAATTGAACTAAATTGTTTTATAGCTCGGTTAAATTTTTATTTTAATTTAGGAAAGATTATAAATATATTAATGAAAAAAATATCCACCAAGAAACTTGTCTCTCACCAATTTTATTTAGGAAATTTCATTTAGTTTTGCCTAGTGAGCAAAAAATTCCTCCAGAAAATTTCATATTGTTTTGTCTAATGATATATATTAGTGTACTTTTGCGTTCGAAATAGAATAGTGTTAAAAAATTTAATAATTAAGATTATTTATTTATTATTCTTATGATAACTTTAGTAAATAACTTCAATCAATTGTTAAGAAATACTATGTTAAATCAACTTCTTATAATCGACAGCACAAAATTATCTTCGATGAAAGATGATGGATTCGAACCTCTTGGAAACAAAAATCATGTTTAGTTATTTGAACTGAGGGAGAGGAAAATTTGAAAGAAAAAAAAATCATCATAAATAGACTAATTGGTGACATAACTTGGATATTAATTTAAAATTTGAGTTTAGGATTAATTTACAGTGGGATTAAGAAGCTGAACGAACAAAACAACTCGAGCTCTTCGTCTCTGTTTCCATGGCTTTACCCGAAGTTTAAGAATCTGCCGGCACTTCGTTCAAATTCAGTTCCTTGTTTTCCCCTACCTCTCCGTTGCTTACCACCGCCGTCTCCTCCGTCGTTCTCATCCGATTGGCCGCTTTCAAGTACTCTAAAGCCACATTCATCCTCCTCAGAATGGCAAAGAACTCCTCCACCTCCTCCGTCGTCGGCTCCTCCACCTCCGCCGCCGCCGCCGCCGCTTCCGCCACTCTCTCTTCCTTCCTCGTCTTCTTCTTCTTCTTCTTCTTCTTCTCCGTCTCTTCTGGCGACATTGTCTTCCGCTTCTCCCTCTCCATTCTCGATCTCCGAATTAAACTCTTACTTTTTATTCTTCGATTATCTCCGACGGAACTTCGAAACCGGAGCGCCGATCAGCGGATCGTAGGTAGGCTGCAGAAAATCTTCGAATTCAGAGGTGGAGATTTGTAGGGGCGGCCATTTGTGCCCAATGACCAGACCTGCTGAATTTTTAATCAGTTACAATTGACGCCTTTCGATTTCCACCGTTGGATGGGAACCTTGGAATCCATGGTGTGACGTCGTTTCAGTTCCGTATGATGACGTCACTGTTAGAAATCGGGGCAAATTCTAAGTGCTGGACATTAACTAAACTATCACGCGCCTGATGGGAAAATACGATGCACTTGCGGCGATGGCACCTGCTGTGGAGAAATTTTACGGTCAGATTGGCGCGTGAGATTCTGTCTACCGTAGTTGACGGTCGTGATTTGCTACCCTTGATAGTTCTTTAGAGCCTTTGAGATGGACCAAAAGCATGCATTCTATAGGTCAACTTTTTTAAATGAGCAACAATTGGGCCGCTCAATGGCAATTTCCTTGAAAGTTTTGCAAAAATATCACATCACGGTGAATTACATGCTTCTCCTTCAAATTTGCATTTAATTTCTTTTTTGTCTCAATATTTTTTTTAAATATTATTTTGTTCTTTCTATTTTTAATTCGATTTATTTGAGTCTTTAATTTTTTTTTTCTCTTATGTGAGTATTTAGAATACGTACCTCGAGAAAATCATTGGTTATCAAAGAAACACATAGAAAATTAATTCCTACCTAAGTGAACAATCGTAGTTTCAAAATGTTTATTTTAATACAAGTATTTTCAACTTTATTTGTTTTAGTCCTTGTACTTTCAAAACATTTATTTTGGTTCTCATTTTCAACATTTTAACCCAAATTTTATATGTAATGAAAGCTTTTTAATTCTAATTTATGGCTACATTTCAATAAATTTTGTGAATAAAGTGAAATATAAAATTACGTTCAAAAGAAGTTAAATATAAATGAAAATGAAGGGATTAAAATGGTTACCTTTTAAAAACATAAAGACCAAAATACATGGACTAAAAAGGAACAAAATTTTAAGATATAGAGATTAATAATGATGTTTTGAGAGTATAGAGACCAAGTTGAACTAAAGTCGAACCTATAAGTAACAAAGTAGTATTTAAACTTTTTATTTTATTTTAATTCAACAAAGGTGAATGAATGTATGAATTTGAACCATGACTTCAAAAGAAGTAGTAGATGACACATATGGTCATGTCGTTTTAAAATCTAAGCACATTAAAATCAATCAACTTTATATTGCTGATAGTTTAAAATAAGAAAAGATTACACAAGAAGTGAAAATCAATAATTGATAGATAACACTTTTATTATAAAAATAATATATATATCATAGAATACAACTACTTCACTACTAGTTGGTAGAGAGGAAACGCAATTGATTTATACAAATCGAGTAGATAATATCCATGTTTAGTCATCTGACTGGTAAAATATCACTATGTTATTTTTTTCCCCCAATTAAATTATAATTTCTCTTTCTCAAAAAAGAAAAAAAAAAAGAAAAAGATAATGCGCAATATAAGGAGCTTTGCAATTAGACCCACCGATGATTGTTGTCTCCATAAAAATACACATTTATAAAATTTAACATTTTATTTTGGCCCCACCGCACCATTAAATTTAAATTATATGCCACCAGGTTTCTGGCTATCCACAGAATGGCCCCGGTTACTTTTAATATAATCAATAATGGCCCCCGGATACTTTGTTATTGATAGAACGACCCCGGCTTTCGGTCTCTAGAAGTTACAATTTAGTCAATATTTGTGAGAATTAAAAAGAGTTATTTAAAAGCATGAAGTTCTCTCTCTTTTTCTTAAAACTCTGGCCCCTTATAGATTCTAATATATTAAAAAAGAATAAATTTGGAATCAAAGTTTGAATTGGGCTTGAACTCATTATTGTTGTTATACTTGGGCCCATCTGACATTCAAAAGGGCTTGGAGATGAATAGGGCCGGACACGAATTGGATCCACATCAAGCATTTGGGCCACAATCCATTATTGTTCTCTGATATTAAAACCAAAAATAATTAATGTTTTATGATTAATGTTCTTTTTAATAAAAATTATACTATTTATAACTAATTTACATATGTCAGGGGTTTCTAATATGAATATAAAAATTTTCATTTAAAAGGAAAAGAAAAGTATTAAAAGTGTGATATGGGTTATTTTTAGATGGGGAAGAGAAGGCATTTGTAGATTTTGAAAAGTGGAGGGGCTGTGTTTGGCAATTAGGAAGCAGAAAAAAGAAAATGAGTCAAGTCATTGTGGGGAGGGGGGCAATTAAGACAAATAGAAGAATGTTTTCAAAATAAAGAAGGAAAAGAAAGAAAGAAAAAGGTAGTAGGATCTTGCCTTGGGAGAGTTGAAAGGGCATGCTAAATAAGAACATGAACACCTCACCTTGCCTCCTTTGCTTTTGACTACTATAGTGTTTTTCCCCATTTTTCTACCTTCCCCCCTTTAATTTCTTCTACCCAATTTTGGGTTTTACAATGTTCTTTGTTGGATAAGATGTATGTGAGAACTTGTTGACGTTCGTGTTTGAGTGCTCTTTCAATTTAGTTTCTTACGTTTTAGCTTTTTTTTCTTTCAGTCTAATCCTTCGTGATTGGTGAATGTTAAAATTTTGGTCTAGCACCATACAATGGTGAGTTTTTGAAAATTTAGAGGAGAAAAAATGTCATCAAAACAAAAAAAAAAAGCTCAAAATCACTACCAATGTTATACAAACAAATTTGTAGGAGGAATTATAAATTTTCCTCCGATAGATGACATTTTTCTACTCTAAAATTTTGCTGATTCCATCATAAAATTTTAACATTTACGAAGGAATGATGAGAGAATAAATTGAAAAATTTTAAAATGCAAGAGACTATATTGAAAAATTTTAAACAATAGTGATTAAATTGGAAAAAATACCCTTTAACTTAAGGACTAAAACATATATTTAGCCTACAAACCTATGCTAAGCTTAATGGAATAAGACACATATCTTCGACAAAACGTTGAGAATTCCAATCTCCACCTCCACATATCGGTGTATTAAAAAAAATATATTAATTTAGCATTCTTTGTTTGATTTCCCACACTACACAAGACATCTTCGTTTATAAGATTGTAGATTTGAATCTGTTAAGTGGTTAGATATCAGTGTCACATGTGAGCTGGTATTAAACCTACTCTCTCCCTCGTCTTTTACGAAAGATGAGTAACTGAAATTTGTTTTACACATTAATCATGAATTATAATAATGGATTACATGTTAACAATACAATAACGGATTCAATATCTTTTACAGCCTAATATAACTTGTAAAATATTTGTAAAAATGATAACGTTACGTTCCAAAATGCAAATACCAAATTAATATCAAAATGTTTGAAAAATAAAATAATGAAATTTATGAGGAGGGCAAATTAATTAAAATAGCATTGAATGTGAAGTTAATTAGTTGCCTTACTTGGCATAACAAAAAGGGTACCATATTTGAGAAGTAATCCACATGGAGAGTGAAATTGGTGTGATGTGGCTGTAAATTTTGTGGCTATTCTAGTTTCTAGATGCTGGTGCTGCCACCATTATTGTCCTCTTTCGAAACTAGAACTAAATGCATGCATTCCTATTTTCAATTTTATTTTTTCTACGTCACAATTAATATTTTAATTAGAGATATATATCTTAATTAGTTGAGATATATTTGAGTTGGATTCAATTTTGTTAAAAAGATCATCCTCTAAAAAGATTTATAGTGTAAATAGACTATTCTTATAGTTGTCGATTGATTTTGATATAAAACTCATAAATATTGATAAATTTTAACTTCAAATATGACGTTATTGTATTATGAATTTTGAAATTTGAGTCCAAATTAAGAATTTTATCCATGTTTGTTTATAAGATAACAATATTTAATAGAATGAGTTTTTCTTGAAAGAAAGGATGTGATGTGTTAGATTGATCACAAATTAAATTTGGGTAACTTCAACATGTGGGGTGGAGAATTGAACCTACAACCTCTTGGTTGGAGATCGATATACATAGCCAGGAATAGTGTCCGAGAACAAAGTACAGGCGGAGGATAAATTTCCTCACCTTGTCATGACGAACAATCAACTGACCTTACTATCTACGAGACAACATAGCTTGATTCTAATTACCACTAAACTATGTCTGCTTTAACGATATGACTTAGAAACCTGTGTTTAGTATATGACGTTTTTATAACATATTTCTTTGTATGGTACAAACATAGATTACACCAATCAAAATTTATTAACCTCAAATTTCGTGTACTTAAATTTATGAAAATGGTAGCGAAAAATCTCTCATTAAAAAATAACTTTTAGAAATTAATTATCCAATATATATTCTTAAATCTTACCACGACCTGTTTGATGATGCTTTCCTAAATCAAACTTGTTTTTCTCATAATTTCTTTGTTTTTGTTTTCAATCTTTCAAAAGAAACATTTTTTAATTCATAACAAAAATAAAATAGTTTTAAAATTGTGAACATTTTTTTTTAAGAAAAGGGTTAACAAAAATTTTGAGTAGAACCTTAATTGTTAAAAACAAAAAATTTAAACCAAAATTTTTAATTTTTATCTAACAAATTCTTGAAAAAAAAAATATTATTTAAATTAAACAATAGACCTTCCAGTTTCAATTCCACAAGAGAAATGATTGGTCTTTTCCATACATTAATTTTGCTTTAAAAAAAAATAAAAATAAAACGTAGTTTGTCATTTACTTTCTTCATAATTGGGTAAATTAATATGTTCCAAATAATAACTTTCCTCATAGTCATAGATTTATTTTCGGAAAAAAAAAACAGATTAAATTATTCAACCTATATACGTATTTGATTGTATAACCTCTCAATTATTACTGCTTTGCTTTGAAGTTTATAGTTTCTTTTATTTTTGTAAAAACATTAAATTTTGAAGTGAAAGATGGGATCTTTAATTCTTCAGATTTTATAATAATGTCACCATTGTATTCATCTCCAATAATTTCATCATAATTGACTGTATCTTGAATCAATAATTTCATCGTAAGATTCTTGACTGGAAAATAAGTTATTTCTCTGAAAGAAAAATAATACCATTAAAAAAATGGTTATTATATAAGGTTAGGGTATTCTTTTTTCTTTTTTAGTTCAGCAATATGTGGAATGAAAGATTCGAATTTCGACCTTCTTTATATATATTTTAGCTAGGTGAATTATATCGTTGTTGTCATTTAAGAAGACATTAAAAGCTCTTTTAACATTTATTAGGTAGAAAATTAAAAATAAAATTCTATAGAATATAGGGAGCTTAACAACCAGTTTTTGATAATTTGTTTTCGGTTCTTGAAATTTGACAATTTTTTTTAAGAAAATAATGATAAAGTTTATTTGTAAATAAATTTAATTCAAAATTTTGAAAACTAAAATTAAAATCATTATCAAACTTGATCTAAGATGAATAAAATTTGATATTTGATACTTATACGACGAAAAGTTTAAACAAAAAAATAAAAAAGAAAGCCATTAAAGTCTAGATACTTTGACTTGAAAATTCTACAAAATAATTGAAAAAATGATAGCAAAACCAAAACTTATGACAAATTGGCTTAGTGCTAAAATTCAAGATATCGACAAAGGAACCATCATCGTCCTATTAGACCCATTTCCATTTTATTCATTATGTATTATTTTTTACAAAATAAATAAATTTAAGCCATTTTTCTTCTTTTATCCCTATTTTTTTAATGTAGAATATTATATGTTTTTATCACAATATTAATATTATGACAGAAATATTAAAAACAATTTGAAGAGAGCGTAGTTGGAAAAATGAAACTATGTTGCATGTAACTATTCATTCCAATTTACATGATAATTATTTTAAAAAAAATTCCTCCAATAGAATTCATTATTTTAATAAATTTTACTAAAAATATATCGAGACTTTTTTTTTCAAGTCTTTTTTTTTAATATATTAAGTTTTCAAGTAATTTACACATTTAAAAGGTTTAGCTTTTGTTTTTTCCTAATACCGGTGGTTGCTTTAATTTAGATGAACAAAATGAGAGGTTATATTAATTTCATAAGCGTTATCATCCTATTTGATTTTATCCAACAATGTTATATTACTGTCAAAGCGAGTGTAACTCAACGGTAATTGATATAAATCTACAATCAAGAGGTTGTAAAGTTCGATCTCCCACCCCACATATTATATTGAAAAAAACAATGTTATATATTAGAGGTTTACTCGCCAATTGACTTCAAGATTACTTGGAACAAAAAGATAACAAATTTGAAAAATAACTTTGTGCTTTTTTTTTTTGTCGTGAAAAATGTTTTAAGAAAAATAGAAGTTGTTTATTACTTTCAAAATTGTTTGTGTGAATAACACTGTGGTCTACTAACAAACAGTAAGTACCTCGTGACTTAATTAAGTGAGACTAAAAACCAACTAGCATGCACGAGCTTGTCTCGCTCCAATCACAACCACCACAAATGTTATTTTAAAACCCTAATAAAAACCAAAGCTATACCAACTTAGAAACTATAAAAATGCTAGTACAAAGCATAAGTGAGTCCGAGACCACAAGCTACTCAACATGCTATTGCTATTGTTTCAACCTTTTTCAACCACCACAATTGTTGAAATTCATTTTAAATTTTATCAAGTAAAAAATTATGAAGACATTAGTACAAAATCCAATCTAAGGAAGTTAGGTAGCGACATAGCCTAGTCTAAATGAGGTCTAACTAAAAGATACCATAAATCTATATATCTAATTTTACGTACGTCTAGGTTCCAAGACGATGTGATCATGTGAGACAAGAACGTTGTCCAGACATGCTTTGTGACAATCTAAAACAAGACAAGTGCAAAGTACCATCCAAAATATGTTGTTGTGTTGTTTAATGTAGGAATAAATGCATATTTATTGTTGTATGCTTATCGTATATACTTGACTGAGTCTAGCTCGATCTAAGTGATACTTTTGAGCTATCTAATCTATATGAGTAATAACTCTAACAAAAAAACGTGATACTAGAAAGCTTCCCAAACAATGCATGTGAGACTAAGAAGCAACCTAATTAAGGTGAGTCGTAGCGTTTAGCCTCGTGACAGTTGGTTTGAACTTGAAACAAAATATAATCAATATAAGAAAAATGTATATACAGCAGGACGGCATTGTATTATACGTAGTACTTCAGTACACCTTTACACAATTCGACTATAGTGATCGAAACATCAATGTCAAACGCCTCTTGTCCTCCACAAACATCCTTTTAAAATGTGAATGCTCCCTCCATCTTCACCATGTTTACATTGGATTGATAAGCTCAATCAACCATCCAGCCCAAATCAAACGATGAAAGAAAGGATACCTATAAAAAATTAAAAGTCATATGAAAGAAGTTTCTGTGTGGTGCTTTAAATTCAATGGTGGGCAAGTGAGATTTTTGGGTGTTTGTTATAAGATCTCATGGTGCGACACTGTGTTTTTGAAAATGTGGTATTGAAATGACTAAAATATCATCAGACATTAGCAAGGGACCCGCCAGGAAAATCAACAAATTGGGTAATTGTAGAAAAAGGTCGAGGGGAGCCGCTGCTAAAGATTGGGATTGGGTGGACAGATGGCCCAAGAAGCAGCACGCGAGCCTTTTTAGCTCAGCTTAAAATGGCTCCTTTCACACTCCCATTTCGTCCCTCTGGCTAGAGGTTGAAGAAAACACAGAGAGAGAGAGGAGATTCAGAGAGGTGAGGAAGAGGCTCTCCGCTGGAGGGCCACAATTTCCCCAAGAGAATCAGCTCCAAAAAAAAGCACAGACACCCCTCAAAGAAGCTACTCTCTGACGGCCTCAGTGAGTGCCCCAAAAACTTTTTCTGGTTATTTTCTTCCTCTAATTGCAACAATTTCTGTGCCTTTCTGATTGGGGTTGCTTGTTTTCCTGATTATTGATACTATTGGGAACTTAATCTGCTTTGTTTTTGAGGTTTCTTTCGCCATTGATTGTGAATATCTTTTGTATTTTTGGGGATTTTGACGTCTCTCTGACTTTTCAGTCCATGCTTCTGACCCATTTCGCCTGTTTGTTCCCCCAGCTTGTTTGTTCATTTTTCTCTCTTCCTCTCTCTACGCCGAGAAGAAAGCTCAAAAGGGGGGTTTAGTAGAGGGATTTATGACTTCTGAGTTTCATCTGTCCTCTGGAGCTTTGAAGCAGCTCTGGTTTTCTTCTTCTTCTTCTCTGTTCTCCACACTTCACATGCAATTTGGTTCTCAACAATATCAAAGTTTTCGACCCTTTTTCATGCAATTGAGATCAAGTCGGTATGTGGATTTTGCTTATGTCTCATTTATTCTTAGAGTTCAATACCTGATGAGTCTATTATTTTCGACCAATATGTGGGTTTTTGGCTGTTCTTCAAAACCCTTCTAGTTTTTGCTTAATATCGCTTTCTTCTTCTCCTGCAGGTCTTGTTCTGGAGTGAAGGGGTTTCAAGCATCTATCAGAAGTCATATTCTCTTCTCAATTTTGGTTAATTTTTGTTTCAGGGTTTTGGGTTTTCCGTGACATTAAGATCGTTACAACTTCCTCTGTTCTCCATTTCTCAATCCTCCTCCACGCTCTCAAATATTCATCCTCTTTTCTAAAACAAGTTTTGCCCTCGCTTATTTATTCATTGGAGCCAAGAATTTAAGCTCAAAATGCCTGGCTTCCGCGAGCAATTTCCAATTCGAGATGTGTATGGTAAAGAAGGGAAGAAAATTAAGCAACTAAACCAAGGAAAGTCCAATTCTGTGAGGAAAATTCGTGTAGTGTTTCATGATCCTGATGCCACAGACTGCTCAAGTGAAGAAGATGAACTTTTCAATAAAGAGGCTAAAAAGATCGGTGGTAAGCGCTTCATTTGGGAGATACCGTTTTCAGACATCCGCCATAAGCCATCCAAGGAGAGCTCGCACAAAGAAAATGGTGGAGGCAAAATCAGAATCAAGACTGAAGTAAAAGGGAGCAGTAGAACACAGAGATCGTCGTCGATGTATAAAGGCGTTCGACGGAGGAAATGGGGGAAATATGCAGCAGAGATTCGAGATCCATTTCGTGGTCGAAGATTGTGGCTCGGCACTTATAACACTGCAGAAGAAGCTGCTGTTGCTTATCAGAGAAAGAAGTGCGAGTTCGAAAGTATGCAATCAAAGGACAACAGTGAGCTTTGCGGAGAGAAATCCGAGGAGGAGAAGAAGAGCGGGTCAATTGTTGATGCCTCAGCTGAATCAGAAGAAATTATAGCTTTGTTTTCCCATCCTTCACCATCATCTGTACTTGATGTGTGTGCTGGAAGTTTATGCAGCAATGAACTCAAGAATGTAGTTCAAGAATGCAATGTGGATCAAACTGTGGCATATTCAATCAAAGAAGAATATAAGGTCTACGAAGACGAACAGTCCATTTCAGACATCCTGGAAGATACATCGATACCATTACCGATACCACCATTAGATGCTCGGGAGCTGGATTTTCAAGGTCTTGATGACAGTTCATTGATCTGCAACGATTTTGATCAGTTATCTGATGATATGAACTACATAGACGATTATACTCTATACAACATCGAAAACAGTCTTGGGGCACTTGATCTTCCTCCAATGGACATAGATTTCGACAAGGAGTTTTCTTGGTTCGACGAGACGTTGAGCAGTATATCATGCATGTAAGTTAAGTTTTGCAGTTAGGAGATAGTTAGTAGGCACTGAGAGCAGTAAAAAAAATTGTTTTGGGTGAGTCTGGTCTTGAAATAGAGCCATTGTGAGGATGCAATCTGTGATAATGTTTTTGGTAGAGGGAGAGTTCTTGGGTTTTTCTCTGTGCTTTTAGAGCCGTCCAAGATATTTTTTTCAACTCTCATTTGTACTGCTAAGTTACATAATTATTATCAATGCAAGTCTGATAAGTTTTGCCTACTCCTCTGCACCAATGTGCATTCATTCAGACACTGTCATATATATTTTCTTTCCTCTTCTGTTTTCTCACAGAGAGACAAACTCTGAGTTGGTCTTATCTGTGTACATGCTGCCTTTCTTTTGATTCCCTTTCTAAGAAGGCTCCCCTGTTTTTGTCTCTTGCTCGATTTTGCTGTGTTTTTGTTATGGCAAGTGTTTGGCAAAGCCTTATGGGCAGAGAGAGCCAGAGAGGCAAGTGTTGGGCAGTACCTAGAGTGAGAATCACACACACACACACAGATTTGACCATGAAACGCATGGACGAAACAACCACAGATTTACTTCCCTAGGACTTATCAAACATGTCTCGAAACCGAGTCGCTGATCGAGGTTGTTTGAAAAACCATCTTGACAGCAGGGGTTGGGTTGGTTTTATTAATTTATTAATATTCATGGGAGGAGTAGCTCACTTATATTATACACTCTTGTTAGGTCTACCTTAACATGCCTCTGAAGATGGTGTCTCTTTTGGGATCACCAATCTTGGTCGGATTTTATTTTTGGATTGGATATTAGTTTGAATTTTTTGGACTCTAATACCAATGTTCATCAGTTTCGTATTATGCTTTTATGTCGAGGGATGATTTATTCTTCCTATAAAATAGATTTTGAGAGAAGATATAGTAGCACCCTGCTAAGAATATCAATCGAGTTAGTAGAAGTTGACTTGCTTGAGTGATTGGGTTGCGATAAAGTTGAAGTTTAATTAATCTTATCATATGATAACAAAAAAAAAGGGTTTTTTCTTTTTTTTTTTTTGGTGGCTTGCGTACCAAGTTAGCGATGGAAGAGAGAGTAGATAATGGGAGTGGCACATCCACAGAGCAGAGGATAGCTTGATAAGGAAGCAATATTTGCATAATTTGAGGGTGGTGGTTATATGTACTTTTCTTGCATCATTAAAAAGAATATTTCCTTTTTTCCATTGAAGTTTAAAGTTGAATTTCCACAGCCTACTCTAAAGTTGGGGCCTTTTTTTTAAATTATTTATTTCAAAGGGTTTTAGAGTGAAATTTACGTTTGACTTTAGTCATTCTATATTAGAAAATAGTCAAACATCTCTTGTCAGATGGTTTTTAAAGTGGAGTTTGAATTTTCTCCACTCTCCATTTGCTTCCTTCAATTATTTTGATTATATTAGGAAATTTTTTATGAGCAGCCTCATTTTTTTTAAATTTTTATAAATGCACGTTTCATGAAAATTGATAATAAATATAATTAAAAGAAATCAGTAATCACTTATAGGATTGAGAACAGTGATTATTATTATTTGAAATGTTCAGAGACAGTAGTGATTGATCCATATAATTGATTTTTGACGGATATTTATTCAGTTTATTACAGTAATTGACACATGTTGCTTTGCTGTCAATATTATGACAGTGACTATTTTTCATTTTTTTTATTTTTTGTGATAATAATTAATTTACATAATTGATGATGGAGTAAGATATTGATAATTAAGTTTCTATAAGGATATTCTAACTAATTAATATAAAGAATCTAAGAAAGATTTTATTCTTCTCACTTTTAGTTAGTTTTGACAAAAATTTAATTGTTTAGATAAATGTATCGTTCCTTTTTTTCCCTTTGAAGTTTACCTAATATTCTAATTTCAACCCTAATATTTTAAAATTTTTAATTTTGTTTTCAAAAATTTAAAAATTTAACGATTTAAATATTATTTTGACCATTGTACTTTCAATTTTAATTTATTTTGATCTACTTTAAAAAACAATTTATTTTGGTCATTGTATTTTCAACTTTCAAAAATTTAGTTCATTTTATATGTACATTAGTTTTTAATGTACTAATAAAAAGTGATTGTTTTGGTTTCTAGTAATAAAAATTGAGCACAAATTATATACCCAACAAAAACTCTTTAATGCAAAGTTATGGTTATATTTTCAAAAAAATTTATTAAATGTAATGTCATATTGAAATTGTGATTGAAAAAAATGAAACAAGATTTTTTAAAAGTAAAAAAACCAAAAATCAGACATTTAAAAAATATAAAAACTAAAATTGATAGAGGTTGAAAATATCAGAATCAAACTAGACGTTGAAAAGTAAAATAAATAGTATTTAAGCTAATTGTCAATAATTAGTCCATTTGAGTTATCGAGCTAACATTACTGTGCATAAGGTTATCAAGCAAAATTTACCTCAAAGTGCGAGCTCTTGCGTTTCAGATATTTCCAATTATATCCTTACCCCTTTTTTTTTTGAACTCTGAAAACAAAGATGAGAATCAAAAATATGCAAGTTGGAGTTGGGATGGCAAAGAAAGCCGCCATGTCAATTCAGACAGAGAGAGAGAGAGAGAGAGTGGGTCCAAAGGGAAGCCGCCTTCACAACAAATTGATTTTCAAAATTTAAATTTCAATCCTTTCTTTTTATTTAATTAACAACGTGCATCATATTTAGGGAGGTTCATAGGACGGGGATGCCCTGTCTCCATCTCCGCTCCCCATTTTGTCTTCCATCCTCGTAGGATTCAAGTAGAACTTCTCTGCGGAAAATTCACGGAGATCGGATCCCCACACTGAATCATCCTCATTTATTCTTTTTATTATTTTAATTAGTTTCATCATTAAATTACTTTTTTTTTTTTAATAAAATTCTAATTACTTGCTTTCTCCACATATAGATGAAAAGTCATTTATCAATGAAAATTTCTTAAAACACCTAATAAAAAAACCATACTATTTCGTTTTAGTTTAAATTATCCCTATAAAATATAAACATATAACAATAAATCTACGACATCTCAACAATAAATTCGAACAGAGAACAGGGATGGAGACGGTGATCCTCGTTCCCGTCCCCAGTTAGATGGTGGAGAAAGTTTTTCCTCAGTCCTTATTCAGCGGGATGCCTAGATGGGGATTCCTCATCCCATTCAGGGCAAGTCCCTACGAACCCGTCTCCAGTAGAGGAAATTGACACCTTTAACGATATTCCAAATCCGCTCCATCCACAAAAATTCTCCCTCTTCTATTTTCTAATTCAATTTTCCAAATTTTGTCCCCTTTTCCCCCAACTTCCCTCTAATATAACCAAAAATGAGGGCTGAGCTTTAGAGAGAGAATCCAAGGATAGAAGAAAAAAACACCCATGTGTAAGAAAATCAATGAAGAAACCATACATGAAAAGAGATCTGTGAGCAATACATAAAAGAATTAGGCATGTTCTAAAACTTTTTCAAGTTTTAAATTGCTGGTATTGGTAAGGATGTATTCTTTTTAGAAAGTAGTATTACTAAGCACATCCTACCAACAAGATTCTTCTATCCATCATTATTCTTACCTATCTTTTATATTTTAGTACACAATATAATAAAAATGATTCTCACAATTAATGTCTTGAGGGGAATACTCATTTATTGGGATATAATTTTGAATTCAAAATGCTACAATAACCAATTTTAGAAGTCACATTACTATAATTATAATATGATCTCATGATACTGTATCTTATCGCAATAAATTGATCACAAAGAATCATAAACTACCAACTAAAATGTTGGGCATAAAGTGCTTATGGGGGAAGGAGGGAAGAAGAATCCTAAGAAGATTAGAATAGTACACAATCTTACAATGAGATATCTCTGTTCATTACTAATCTCCAACAAGCTGGCATGATTCATAGACTTAAAAAAGAATATTGAATATTAAAATTTTAGATTTTTGAACCACATATTTGATTCCGAGATTTTTAGGATCCTAAGAAGTCCAATTCATCAACTAGTTTCCTTATATCTCCAACTTGAGTTTGAATCTTCATCCTTACATGTTATTCGAATTGAGAAACTAGCATCAATAAACACACGTGTAGCTATTCTGTACAAACCCAATTGATGAGTCAAATAGACCTACTTTCTGAGCTGTGGTTGTAAGTGTATAAAATTTACTTTCTTGGAGTTGGGGCCAATATATTTGATAATAATTTGCTGTCTTCCAGCTACAGCTACAGCTACATCCGCAGCAAAAAAAAATTAATTTCGGAGTGCAGATTTTGACAGAGTTCATTGAAAACTCACCTATTGGAATTCACTTTCGTTCTAAAGAGTACAAGGGTTTCCCTAGTGAGATGCATATATTCTCACTGATTTGTCAGTTTGTTCAATTTGTAAATCACCAAATGGCATTGGAATTTCAAAGTTTCTGAATCTGTCCTGCTCACTCACACTCAGCAACTCTGTTCTGTGTAGCAGATATTACATGAATTATTCCTGTTTTTCCTCTCTCTTTCCCTTTTGCCTCTTTTTGAAATAGAATGCGAATCAGCAAAGGGATATCATATTCTGGGGCAAAATAACAAAAAACCTACATGTACCTACATTATTCCATCTTATCTGTGGGAATTTAATCCCTCAAAAAGCATGAACACGATAAGATAAATCATTGTCTGTCTTTTGCAATTATAAATACAAATGAACTCAGAAATCAACAGGTTAGGCAGTCTAATCAATCAACGTGATTGATCTTAAAACCAGAGATTACGCTATTCAATGGTTGAAGCTTTAGTGTATGATATGATCTTATCAAGTTCTCGGGTTAGCAAGTTTACAAAATCTGATGTTAAAGTTGGTATATGGATTTCTTTGTCCTATGCTGTAAATTTACTAATTATTATAAACGACAGAAACTCAGTTTATGAAATTGATCTTCTATACCATATACTAACTTCTGCATGTTATAGAACAAAAAACTGTATATAAGATACACAAACCAAATTAAACGACCATACAATCTTTCTGCTAGACCTCAGTATCACATTTGACATAACCAAAAACCAATACACAGTTGAAGAGAAGCATCCAATGACAGAAAACTTCATTTGATTATTTGGCGTTTTTTAGATGTCCAAGTTATTGGCAATTTTAGACAACAAGAAACTGTGCAAATCCATTGCCCATGGCATTGTGATCCATGCATATTCCTTCTTTTAAAAAGAAAATAATTATAAAAAAACTGCAGCTGATGGAGGTCCAGATTTAACAGATCACAACGAGGAAAACCATCCAAACATTTTCTGCAAGCCACTTAGTTCACCTGCAAAAGATGCAAAAACCTTTATCCTTCATTTGTATTTTTATTTATCGTGGAATGAAAAAATAATGATAACAACCACCATAGGCATCAACTTGACTAGCAAGAACCCTTAGCATTCAGTTAGCCTCCTATCTGTAATTTAAAGGGTCAGTGTAGAACCCATTGGCATTTTCTTCTGCAGTACTTTGTACATCTACATCCATTAGTTTCTTCCCCCATTTCGTCTCTACGCCCTTTCTTCTCCAAGCTTTGGAAGTTGAAGATCCTGAAGAAATTTGACTATTTTCTTGGCTGCTCTAATATTGTTAATTTTATTTGAAGATTCTCTACCCTTTTGCCTTGGCGTCACTGGTGTATTTTGTACAGGTGTAACTTTGGGAGATTCAAACCATCTTTTGGCTTAGACATTCTGCTACTGAGGCATGGCGTTGTTTTTGGCATACTTTTGATACTTTGGTTATAAATTCAAGTTGTCGGGCAACAATGCAGTTACCTTAGATCTTCCTTTTTAGGATACAAGTCATTTATGGTAAGCCGGCTACTTTACCATCTATAAAATATTTGGTAGGAAAGAAACAAAGAATTTTTTCAAGTCTTAAGAGGTCGTCAAGAGAGGTTTTGATGTTGGTACACTCCAACACCTCTCTTTTGAGTTCAAAGTTCTAAGCTTTATTATAGTTATCCTTTATTCATGATCACCAACTGTAGGGGCTCATTGTTGTAATTTTTCTCGTAGTCCCCTTGTTGGTTTGGATTGGGTTAGCTATTCCGTGTGGTCCTCTTTGTACTTTTATATATCTTAAGGAAAATTGGTTTAGTTATCCAGAAAAACATTCATTTAGATATTATATACACTTAGTTCAGATAACCAGTGGTATAGACCGTATGGAAAATAAGATATATCACTCTCCAGCAAAACCAAACTCCAATCTAGACCTAGTTCATAGAATTTTTTTTTTCTTATCAATGTTCTTTTTAAATGAAAAATCAACTTTAACTCAGCACAAAGAAAGAACAAAAGTCGAGCCACAAAAGAAAAAGGATAATAAAAAGAGGTTCCAATTGTTTAATAATAGAAAATAATGGATAATCACTAAAAATTATTGTAGAGAATATTTGGTGTCATTGAAATGTGTCGATCTCCTCTTCCTTACCAAGGCTCTTCCTTCATGAATAGCAAAAGAAGCAACCTACCAATAGAGGCTTTCCATCATGACAAATGGTGGATGCCAAAGCACCTCCTCTATTGCTCCATCCTAACCAACAGTAAAGATCTCCAAGAATCTACCCCAAATCTTCTGTAAGAGTACTATTAGGAATAGTTTGGAAATAATATTAGTATATTAGTTAGGGGTATTATGTTAATTAGTTAAGGATAAGTTGGATATAACTAGAGGTCGGAGGGAGAGAAGGGAGAAATCGATGGGAATAGTTTTAAGGTAAGGAACTTGGGATAGTTCATGGAAGAGGGATAGCCCTCTCGAAAGGCTATTGATATTGTAATGTCTCTTTGATATTGCAACATAGTTATATGGTTACCTTCCCGCAATCGGCATCCCAACATCTTCACAACAAAGTGACATCACCACAGGATATGATTCAAATCTTTTAATGCTTATTTACAGAGAACACTTTTTTTTTTTTTTTTGATATGGTTACAGAGAACATATTATTGAATTCCCAAGATCGTAGACAAGAACATCTGGATAACATCCTCAGCTGAACTAATTCTCCCAACGCAACAAACCAAGAAAAAAAATTACATTCAGATTTTGACATTTACAGGCCAACTTGGACACAGCCTCCACTTGACTAGATGAGTCGCACCTTCTTCCCATCACTCCTCCCTCCCCTCAGCAAGTCTTTTGCAATCTTTTCCAACATGGAACAAATAGATGAAGTTATCCTAAACTAGTTAAGGAGGAGCACGATCCCACCAATAACTGACTGAATGAAAGTTACCTCACCCTAGACCAATCCTCTCATTCCATAAAAATCCCTAACGCACCTCCATGTTCTAGTGCAAAGATTACCAATAGCATTGGAGTTCTTACAAACCGGAAACCCCATATGAAGGGAGATGGGCATTGTAACCACATCTTCTAAAAAGCCAAACCCTGCTTGGCAATCCTAATGTTAAGAAAAATAGGCCAGTAGTCCAAAGCAATTCGGGGACTAAAATGTTGTCTGATGTCCTTGAAAAAGATCCAACCACCCTCTAGACAAAATAGAATATATATATAAAAAAAGCACTGTCAAAGTCTACAATAAACCACTGGAGCACGAAGAGCAAACCAAGAGAAGTTACTATTCACGAGAGCAAGATTCAACAGATTAAAGAGTGGTAATCTATCCACATTCAACTTCTTGGGGGGGATCTAGAACCCTGTAACCACACACCAACACCACCCACAACGCCCAAAAAGGCCAACTGAGCTCCTTCAAAGAGCATCACTCTCCTATATACAGCCACCAGTGATTCACTCAAATAGATTGGTATGATTGCAAAAGTGAACAGAAGCACCTATCACTGCCACTTCTATGGGCAACAAATTGTGAGGATCCCATTATCCCCAAAGTTAACTCAAGCTTCAATGACCACCGACTTAATGTCATGTCTTCTATACACACTTCTAAGAACAATGATTAAGTGGCTTGTAATATTAAGATCATTATGCAACTCCTTAAAAACTCATGATTTCTAAAGGAACAGAAAATTTCAATTGTCTTCGAAAACAAACCACTAGCGACTACAATGATACAAAATCTTACTGCATAATTGCTATCAAAGTTTTCACTCAACAGAGAATTAAAATTAATTGGCAATATTGACAATTGATTAGAGTTCATAACTCTTTTCACACCTCGTAGCAGCACACCAAATATAATATAGAACCAATATACATTGTTCATCCATAGCTCTGACAAAAACAAGATTTGATGATCAGAACGATCAAGTACAGAAATTAACCAGACAAGTTGCAAAGGTTTAGACTCACCGTTATTCCTCCCAGAGGTTCACTCCGATTCACCTGGCTCCACTTTAGGACCTAATCAGAAGCAAGAAGAAACACCATCAGATCATTACTAGAGGGAGAGTTACTTCATTCAGTCAGTCCTTTAAATTTCTTGAGCAGCCCAAGGAGAAAAAATTGGAGAATAGTGCAGCCAGATAGTACCCCAGCATCAAAAGGTTGAAATGAATCAGATTAA
Source organism: Momordica charantia (assembly GCF_001995035.1). The sequence continues at coordinate 1,227,882 of NW_019104497.1, forward strand.
TTTCAAAGAGTATTCATCCACTACGTTTTATAAGCAAAAAATATTTTAGAAATTAACACTTCCAGTATGGAGCAGATTCCCACTTATGAGCATCGGCACCCAATTATAACCTACATTCAGTTACTCTAAATACCTCCATCTTCAGCCAAAAAGGCAAAATACTTCCTATAATGCTGAAATTTCTGGGAAATTAAACAGAATTAGAGACGAAAAGAGAGAACCGTGGAGAGATGGGTGGCGTCCGTCCTTGCCCCAGCCGATGCCGCGAGTGGAATCAAGGTATTGTTGGACGAGGTGGCGGCACTTCTGAAGATGGTTGACTCCTTCAATGCGGTAGCACCATCTGAGCCGTTCCCTCAGTATCTTCGCCTTTTCGATATCGATCCACTTCTCTCTCACAATGTGTTCCCTCATCTCCAGCATCGCCACTGGATCCTTGTACGGATTCTCCGCATCGAAATCATCCGGCGGAGATTCATCGAATTCCACTGTCTTCCTCCTCCCCATAGCTTTTCCCCTTTCTCTGTGCGTGCTCCGAGTCTGAGAATCGTCTTACTCTTCGCGCTGCTACACGGGAGGACAACGCAACGCACGATATTCATCGTAGTGCGCTAAATGAATGGGCCGGGTTGAAAGCACATTCGGTCGCTGGGCCCATTTTCATTCCTCACAAAGCCCAGTGTAATTGGGCTAAATGTTCTGTTCAAAACCCAGATTTGCCAAAAAAAAATTTTTTCGTAAGAATATTTTTCAAATTCTAGCAAATTCTGAAATCGAAGGCAAATATAAATATACATGTTAGAATATTACATCCCAAATATCAAAATTGGAATTAGAATCTAACACCTATTATAGAGGTATTTATTTATAAACTTTCACTTAATATATACATATATTTCAGAATTTCGGACATTTTGATTGATAATATACACTTTAACCATTTAAAAATTGATTTCAAATTTCAAAATATTGGTAAAGATATATTTTTTTATGAAATACCGAAATAAGAAAAAGAATCATAGTCTTTCTATTAATATTGAGGGGGGAAGCTAATGCAAATGCCTGAGTAGAAAAATTGCGGCAAATTTCTGTCCCTGAAGATTTATAAACTTCCGGACAAGCAAACGCTACGCTGTTGGATTCATACGAACCAAATCTCGCAGCTCTCTTGGCGAGAAATTGAGAAGCAATCGCAGTCTCAGTTGGTGGTGCTGGGACGTCGAACATGGCGGGAAAGCAAGTTGCCGGCACCGGTCTGCCGGAGAGCATCGCAGGAATGTCGAAGAATCAACTCTATGATATCATGTCTCAAATGAAGGTACCTTGTTTTTTTCTATTTTCTTGGAATCGATATTGCTCCGTCCCCCTTTTCTTCATCCTGAATTCGGTTTGTCTCCGAGCAATGTCTAGACGTCGGAGGTATGATTGGTGTTGTGTTTATTTTTGTGCAGACACTGATTGAACAGAATCAGCAGCAGGCGAAACAAATTCTCATCCAAAATCCGCTCTTGACCAAAGCTCTTTTCCAGGTTTCAATTTTTAGGTTTTTCGTGTCCTGAGTAAAGCTCTTTTACTTAACTGTGTGGAGCTTGCCCTGTTAATCTTGTCTTTGAAGAGTTTGAACAATTAGGGTTTTCCCATGAAACAGGGTTTGTATAATTGCAAGTACGGCAAGGAAATCGAATACGATATAGTAATGTATGATTGTATACACAATCTTTTACGAGGTTTAATTTTAATAATTAATTAACTTAAAGCTGTTGGATCATTTCCTTGAACGAATGGATTGATCTATTCCGGTTGAAATCTAACTAATTTGGGAGTATCTCTCTATCTTTCCAACTTGCTCTGCAAGGACGTGTAATCTCAAAGACGAGAAAAGTAGTCTGGAACATGAGTTTTCTTCTTATTACCTCCTTGGAGACAGCATAGACTGTCAAATTGTATGGCCTATTGCAAGTGCCAACTTTAAACGCTAAATTCTAGTTCCGACCAGGAGCAAGTGTTATTAATAACAGTAATTTATTCTCTAGGGTACTTTGAGTTATATGGTTAATAGCGTGGAACCCTTGTTACTAGTTGATCTGCTCATTTAGAGGTTTTACCTTTAGTTTCTTATTTGGTTAGTGAAAATGTTATTGATTCTACTGTTTTTATCTACCAGGCGCAGATTATGCTTGGGATGGTTAGGCCTCCTCAGGTAGTACGCTAGTTATCCTCTCTCTTTTTTTCCTGCATTTTTCTAAAGTTATTTTTCAGTTTAGATTCCAAGCATCCAGCCTTCAACCTCGCATCATTCTCAGCCATCAACACATACAACTCATCAGTCAAATATTCAGCCTACTCAAACACCAGCAGGTCAAATAAGTTTGCAAGAACAAACGAATGCACCACCATTGGCCCCTCCTAGAAAACAATATCAGAATCAACCATCAATGCCTATCTCATCAACTACTCTTCCTACAGTGAACGTTCAGCCTCAGTCAGCACCTCTGATTCCCCTGCAGACACCACAGCATCCCAAGGGATTTGAGATGCACCAAGCAAATCCCATTTCTGTTCCACAACCCTCTCAAGTTCCAAGCGTACCTCCAGTTCTACCGTCTGCTGCACAGCCACCTTTACTTCATCAACCCCAGATTTCAACTGCTTCCGTACAGCTGCAGCAGCCATTACAAACAGCTGAAATTCCCCACCTGCCACTACAGGCACCACTACCCCCACAGTCCAGAGCACCTACGGGTCCAAATTTCCATCAGCACTACCCCCAACAAGTGGGGCACAATATGAATTACCAACCTGCCGGCATCCCACAGCATGTTTCACAGCCCATGTTTCATGTAGGTCAGAGTTTTAGTTTTCAAGTTACAATTCTCCTTTGGATTTACAATACACAAATCTCCAGACAAAAATTATTTCTCAACCTCTCTTGTCTATTTTTTAACGTTCTAGTCAGGTACCAAACTTCCTCCTGGTATAGGAAATTCATTTCCCCCTCAGGGACAGTCAGCAGTTCCTAGTCAGCCACCCCCTCAATCAATGTATCAGGTACCTCTTTCTTTATTTACTGAATTAGGATGTGTTTATCTTGCATATACTAGATCAGTTGAGTTCTTACGAGGCTGGTGAGGCCTGACAGGAGCATGGGCTTCTTTCTTTCAATTGGCTTTGAGGTAGATTTATCGACTTCCTGCCCCAGTACACTGTTGAAGTGCTGTTTCAACTTAAATCTTAATCATGATTCATGCTGTATGCCTATCTTGAGCCCCTGACTATTCTGTTCAGTATAGTTGCTGGACTGTTAATCATTGATAATAATATTGCTATAAATAATACAGTTTTCTTATGTAACTCTGTTGAGGCTAAATATAAATAGATTAGACTTTGATTAGATTCCAATGTTATGTGATTTTTTCTTTTCCAAATTTTATTTACCAATAATGGTTAAGCAGTATAGACTGGTGTAAATATTGCAGACCCACCATACCAGTGGAATATACTTGTAGGTTCTTGGTATTATTTGTGTTTGCATTTGCCTGAAATGGACGCAGTTATCTTTTTAGATTTCAGGCATAACCCTGGAATGCATCAAGACGTTAGATGATGGAACCTGGGTTGCTCAAAAGAAAACAGCCGCAGTCATGCTGTTTGATCTATTTTTAACCTTTTGTATGTTGTAAATATTCTCATAGGTTTCCTTCTCATGAGAATTGATGGAATAAGGAGTTCCACATCCTTCAATCTCAATCTTGCATGGTTCTCTATTGAGTTTCATATATAGCTTTGGTTAATATGATAGGTGAGTGAGTACGCGTTGGACTTTGGAGCTTACAGAGTCCTAAATTTTAACAGCTCAAAAGTTCAATAGGAGTGGCTTTAATTGTTCAGTCATGTGCCGTTATTGCAATTGTACTTTCTTTTGCCAACTATAGTTCTTAGTCATCATAAGAAATTGGACTTGTTTTAGACAAGCAGGTCTTGACTTTGAGCATGCCAGCTACTTTTAGAGCAAATTATTAAAGCCAGTAGAGAACAATTTATCAAATAACCACAGTATTAGCTGTTTAATGTCTCGCTTGGTGCATATTTCTCTCAGGCTGGAGGTTCTAAATTAGGTACAGAGTTCATGAATCAAGTTGGAACTTCAAAGCCTGCGGACAGAGGGCCTTGGATGCCTGGCCCTCCAGAGAATCCTACACTACCACAGCAGCTCTCCGGACCACCACCATCAGTCCCTGGTCAGATGGGCCCTGGCAATCAGCCTCGTCCTGCACCACCGGTACCATTCTAGTGACTCTTTATTTCTGTTTGGAATAACATTATCTTATTTTCATCTTTTGCGATTGACTCCTTCCCCACTCTCGGGGTTTCTCCTTCAGTTGAGCCAAGAAATGGAGAAGATGCTACTTCAACAAGTCATGAGTCTCACACCGGAACAAATCAATCTCCTGCCTCCAGAGCAAAGAAATCAAGTGTTTCAACTACAGAAGATACTGCGCCAATGAAAAATGTTCTGGAAGGGAAGCAGGCTTCTCTTGATTTCCTCCCTTCCCTTCCCCTCCCCCTTTCTTAACTCTTGCATCATTGATCGTGCTCAGATTGATTTTTAGGCTGCTATGGGAGTGTTTTGACTTTGTCTTTGTATCTGTAACTTTTTGCTTCTCGTCTATCTATGCGAGTATTTTTATGCTATTGAGTTGGCTGTTTTTTTATTTTTATTTTTTAAATTTATTTGGGTGAAAGACTATCGTGATAAAGTAACCTGTACATGAAATTAGATCGATTGAAATGACTTTAAAATTCAAATGTAGATTGAGTAGAATAGATACCCTTTATAATTCAAACTCAAACGTAATTTGGTTTGATTGGAGAAGAAATTTTAGTACCAAGGACTTCATTGTTAAAGTGCTTTAATATAGAGATTGAAAGATATATTTTTACCCAACACTTGGGCGCCACTTTCTTTTTTGTCATGATTGTAAGAACTTTAAGGTTCACATCTACAATTTTTTGCTGTTAGCTCAACCGTTACCGCAGGAAGTTAAAAACTATAACAAATGAGGCCGATTCTTCCCAATTGTTCAGAATAAATAAGAATTCCTATACGAAAATGAACATGAAGGGTCCTTGTGATTTTACGGACCCTTCTCGAAAACATGTACACTTGTATCAGAATCTCAAAATATAGGCCACAGTCATGATTTGTACTGCAAACTGACAAGGTAGAGAAATCTGACGGATCTGATTAATATCCAGATGATCTTCTGCTTAAGGAAGGGGATGAGCTGAGAAACTCCTGACCAAGTTCCTTAATCTTGTTTATTAGAAGCATTTGTTCAGTTTCAAGCTGTACCATATACTCTTCTTGCAGATCCTCTAGACTTTCCAGCTCACTCAAAGCTGTTGCAAGTCCTTCAAGATTGCAGTCTTCAATAAACGATTGAAACTTAATCATCATTTGTTTCATCTGCAAGTTTTTCAATGCAAAAGAAGAGATTTTGAAGTTATTCGGCCGGGATGCACCAGAGATGCATAAATAACATGTCAACAGATTGGATGCAAACATAAACTTAAAATCTCAAAGAGACACAGAACTAAACTTTTTTCTGTACAACTGACCTGACTGGAAATCTTTTGAGCTCTATTCGAGGGCATTTCAGAATCCAGACTGGGTCTTGAATCCAGACTAGATCTCTTATCTAGTTCTGGAACTCTCCTTGTGATTTGAATATGAATCTCTCCCCTTTTTACCCCTTGAAGTGGTATCCATTTGTCAAACATCTGGTTTGGAGGCAGCCCTTGATATTCCACAGCACAATCGCCTATGCTTGATGTGGGGAGTAGAGCATTGTGGTCTTTGACATGTAACAGCAGAGGGCTGCTGTTGTCAGGAAACTCCAACACCTGATTCCACTGGGGACTTAGAGTTTTGTACATAACCTGCAAGGTTCTGATAATTAAGTTGAGAATAAATGATCTAAAAGTTTTAACATAAAAAATCTCATGGTTATGACTCTAACCATTTGATAAAGCCATAAGAATTTTTGACACCATGGAAATTGGAACTTGAAAGATAACTTATTATAAAGTCAAGAACTAGAATGGTACTGTATTGAACCTTAGTTCTTTTCTTCAGTTTTCCATATTGGACCCTCACATAAGGATCACTTGTCCCTCTGAGATCAGCAGCAACAAGATCTTTTGCTTCAATCAGAACTAGTTCAATCCAACCATTTGCTGGACCCAAGCTTGAGCCCTGTGGAAATGGAACAATGTGGAATTAGATACCATGGAGTTGGAGGATCATATAACACAGATGTAAGCCTTGTTGCATTTACACTTGCTTAAATCATCTCTTTCTATCTTTTTAAATCTCTTGAAACAGACTCTGTACGTGACGAAGTTAAAGGTTCATACCTTTGATCCTTCATTGTCATCCACTCTGATGGCTTCTATTTGAAGCCTCAATTCTCCAGAATTAACCTTTTCAAGAGGAATCCATACGTCTCTGATTGACCCTTCTACTAATCCTTCCAGATTTACCCTTGCACTGCCAGTGTTATCATTGCCGAATATGTCTTCAGTAAGGCATTTTAACTTGAGGTATTCACCCCCAGCTATCTCATCAAATTCAAACTTCTGATTCCAGATTGGGTTGAAGGAGTGAGCAGTTCTCGTGCGCTGGAGACCCTGAAATTATGAAGACAGAATTGTCAAAAGGGAATATTATCAGTACTAATATTGGGTAATACTAAAATGTTTGAGAAATTAGAATAAAAGAAAACTACCTTGCCATACTGCAATTTGACATAAGGATCACACTTGCCATTTTTGTCTTTTGTGGGTAGATCCTTTCCTTCCACAACTGTGATGTTAATTTTTCTTCCAGTGCTAGCAAGAAAATTTGATGGTCCATACAGAGACTGTTGTGGTCTAACATGATAACTGTTAGAGCTATGTGAACCATCCGAGAACATCCATTCTTTTAAAACAAGCCTCACTGATAGCTGCAACAACATGCATTACAACGATGTGTGAGCGCAAGAGAATCAACTGGCTACAAAATCCAGCTTAGAAAACAGAGGTAGAGAAGTAAAAAATCATCAAATCCAAACACATCGGATGAGTGGCCCTGGTCCTCTTTCATTTCTCACTTGTATGAGATGTGTGAAATTATCATCAGATAAGAGGTCCTTTTCCATTGAGAGAGTTATAGAGTTATACCCTAGCCTTGTTTAGAGTTAACTTGGGATAACTTTTAGAAGTACGGTTTTTCCATAAATACTTTTGAAAAGATCAATAATTAATTCTTTGTCTGCAGTGTTTTTATAATTAGTTAAAAGAAGTTTTAGTCGTTCCAATATTCGTACCAGTTTTCATCATTCCAACCACTTAAATCTGTGTCGTCATGCTCGACCATCAAGATGAATTCTGATTTTTGTTCTTTATTGATGGTCTGAAGCCGTCTGTTGTACTCAATGGTTGGTAATTGGTCTTTTTGATTTTACACACAGAGAAAGTCACTGGGATTTTACCTCTCCACAATGGGCCCCTTCAAATGGAATAACCATTTCAACTTCTTTTCCACAAAAGTCAGCATGCGTGGCTAATACCCTGGAATCTGGTCCTATTGCCCAAAATGTTGTGGAATCATCTGCAACATATTTCATCTGCTCATAAAGAAGAAGCTTTGAATTAGCCAATGATAGAAATTTATTGGAAACACCCATTCAAATTCTAATTCTGTCTGTTTTTTTGTTGATATTATATTCATTTTGCACTCTGCATTTTTTTTCTCTTGAAATAAAAGGATATGCCAGATTTTTAATCCTTTTGTAAAGAGAGTCTAGATCCATTTCAGAGAGTCTAGATCCATTTCTTATTGAGGGTTTTGGATAGATAATCAGCAATCCATTACACCAAAATATTAACCATGGTATTGGAAAGCATGATAGCGAACATAATAATAGGACCTATGATTATGAATATACATTTATGTATCTGTATTTTTCAATTTCTAGATTTTTTAAACGAAATTTTATGGTCAATTTATACCTTAACCTCACAACTTGCAAGATAGTCATGCTTCACATGGCTTGGATTATACTCATAAAGATGAAACCGTAAGGTTCCTGTATCTTCATGTAAAATCATATTGAATGTCGTATTCCACTGAGGGTCTGAACCTGATCTTGCCTCCGTTTTTCTACTAAGCTTTTCAAGCTCAACCTCAACGAATGTCTGCATATCTTTATCGGTAAGATGCTCTCCGAATGAACCATTAGTAGAGCAACTATGTTGCCTTCTAGTTGGGCTTCCTTTCAAGCTACTTCTATAAAGTTTCCTGGCAGAAATGACTGTCACATATATAATACCGCCCACAGCCTTTTTCCTCAGATCGACCGGTGGCAAAGAGATACAACGCCTGCGAGGTTCAACCATTGTCCTAACCAGGGTATCAGTAAAAATTTTGACCTGCATTAGAAGGGACAGATTGCTGAGCTACTCAAATGGACTTTGAAACGAAGATTGCATTTATTCCATAATCTACATGTACCTATTGAAAGAACTTTGCAATCCTTGGGAAAAAAAAGAAATAATTTTGCAGATTGCAGAAGCATAAGTATCCAGGAATATGATATTTGCCGATGTACTACCAGTGATTGATGTAGAAACATACCAGCCAGGAGGAAACACCCGGGAGCTCTGTTGCGGGTAATGATTGGCTTCCACCACTTCCAAAAGCAACTCCTATTCTTACATCAGGAGTTGTCACAAATGAAAATAAAACTGCCTTCCCATCCAAAATAGGCATCAAGACAAGCTGTAAACGTTATCCAAACAACAGATTAAATTTTACGACACGGCTAGCTTTTATTTCAGTGAAAGCGTGGATTGTATATGGTTGAGTGCCAACTAAAAGTCTAAAACACCCAAGACATCCTAAAACTATAGAAAAAACTCATGAACTATAAACCAAGGAGAAGATAAACTTTGGCACAGGTAGGACTGGTTGCACAACTTTCATTTGTATTAGAGGTATGAAACTACTATTTGATTCTGATCAAAAGGAAGAGACCCACTGGCATTTCCGAAAATTTAATCAATGAATGAAGTTGGAACCACAAAATGAATGTGATCGCTCTCTCTTAGTGAATCTATGATATTTCATGAGTTAACCTTGTTATCCTGCTTATGCTGAAAAATTGAAAGAGTGGATACAGTTGAGGGAAGAGGGAAAGAAGTTATACGTACGTCGCCCTTTATATGGAGGCTGTTAATAACAATCCGTGCAGTTCCCATAAATGGTTTGGCCAGTTTTGCTTGCAACAAGATACTCATTTCATTTGTGTCCCAGTCGAAACTTAAATGCATGATTCTCTGTCAAAACTCAATAAGAAAACTTAGTTCAGATTTCAAGCCTTAATTATCAAAGAGAACTGTTAATCACAGAAAACTACAGCCAAAATATGGTTACTCGAAAGCAGCAAGAATAACATGATTTTTATTATTACCATCAACATATGTAGTTAATTTGAAAAGAGTACCCCTACTATACCCCTAAATATACTACTAGCTAGACACAACAGCTTTTCCACTGTTGTTGTCTGCAGCTTGAATTATCAATAAACCTTAACAATAGCATCATCACCAATAAATAAGAACCTGATAGGAAGGTAACATTGAGCATACCCAAAAAAATGATTTAAAAAATTTAGCATGCGATAGCAATTCTACAGCCTGATTATTTTAAAAAGAATGGAAGTTCCTTGAAAGAATTTCCAGAAGAAAAATACATGTTGTCTAAGAAAAAAAGAGTAGCCCAACCTCACCACCACAAGTTGACCATCGAGTCCCACTGAGACCCAAGCTAGGGGGGCATGAGCCTAGAGAAAACTCCAGAAGTTCAATTTTTTCCTGCAGGAAATTGAGCAATTTGGTTATATATATAATATACAAGTATGCGCACATTCATGTTTTTGTCTACAAGATCTACAAGATGGAATGGCCAAAGGTAAGTTTACTCACTATAAGTCTTGACTTCCGGTCCTTCAACCGTTTCTGCGTAGAGAAAATTTTAACTAAATGAAATGATGCTGAGTTTGTGCATATAACCATTAGCAATAAGATTTATTCTCTAAACCAATTCTAGACATTTTTAGTAATAGAGTAGAAAGAATACTATCTTAAAAAGATAAATATATCTCATCACGATATGAGCACGCCCAAAGAAGAATGAAGGGTAAGTTGGAACACATGAACAACTGCACCATGTGGAGCATATAATGATCATATGGAATAAGATATTGAGAAAGAGAAGGGCACTAACATTTACTGTGGATGAGAACTTTGTAGAAAGTTTTGGATTAAAATAATTTGGCCACACTTCCAGCAACAGCTTATTCAACCATGCACAGGGTTCCAAAGGTGTTTCAGGCTATACAAATTATCGATAAGAAGAAAAAGAAAAAGAAAACCATCAGCTTAGCACATTGAAAATTTCAAATAATCAATAAGGACAAAAGAAGAAAAAGGTACCGAGGTGTTTGTTATGAGTCGCCTCCATTGTTTGTTCAAGTCATCAACAATTAATTGGCGTTGGTAACTTCCATACTGCAGGAAAAAGATGATATTACGGCCAGTACTGCACATTATCCCTGCTTAATCTATCAGTTAACTTGAGTTCATAAGAATGATAAAAATAATAAACCCCAAACCAATGATGCAGACATAATCAATCAAAAGATTTAGTAGGTAATTGGGCAACTCAAAGACTGATATAACGTAACACAATTTTCCAGCCAACATCTCCCCACATGAAAATATTTTAGCCAGGTGGCTGGGATGTTGACCATAAGCCAATGCTGATGGAAGTTCTTCAGAGACCCCATGACAGTTTTGGAATATCAATCAGTCAATTAGGAAAAATGGCAAAACTTTCTACACATGGCAGCCATTTTCCATAATTAAAAAGAATAGCTATATTTACTTGATAGTTTTCAATAACTAATTATTTGATAATTCAGCAACTCATTTAATAAAATTGCTGCTATACTTGTTAATGTAGAGTTAACTTCTTCTACATTGTAACTTACGGTTATCAATTGCCAGACTTGTTGGCAAATGCTGGCTGCAAGAGTCTACCATAAGGGAAATTATTCAAGGGAGTTGGAATGCTGATGATTCTACACCCTTGAATGAGTGATAGAGAATTTAAAATCGTTGATCTGTATCAAACGGTCATCAGGGGATAGGGTAAATTTTTGAACCTACATCCTACGGTTATTAGGGGATAACCACATTGTGGCAGCCCCATTGAGTAGTTTTTTTTTTTTTCTGCCCGGGGATTGCTAAGAGATGGATATCTAATCTATCAAAAGTACTTGAGTTGGAACTCGAGTACTCATCGAAGGGTTTAGACTATATAACATTAAACTCATACCAAGAAAGATTTTACAATGCAAATCCACTGATGTTAAGAGAAAGCAGGGGATGGACAAAGCATGGACTCAACTCAAACTACAATGATGAACGAGTCAAACAAAATTTTGAGCCAAACGAAATATATCAAACACCATCCGGGCAGATACAGAAAATTCAAGAATTCAGTCAAATACATTTCAATTTATGAAACAAACAACCTCTATATAAGGGAGAAACAGATCAGGAATGAGCCAAGGAAAGCAGCAACAGGAAAATTTAAGGTCAAAAAATGGAGGGAAACAAAAACCTGCAAAGTGGCCCAAACAGCAACAGCCAAAGGAACCCAATTGGAGAAAGAGAAGACCCATCTCTCAATAGTCCAAGCAATCAGCGCCAAAGGTATCAGAAAGGGAAGAAGAGGCTTCTCCGCCATTAAATGGTGGAAAAACTCCATGGCCCCTTCGCCGTTGAAGAAACCCCTTTTCCGGCCACTTGGGCCACGAGCTCTGCTCATTTGAAACGGAACCCAGAAAGAAAAAACTAATTTCCTCGCAAGTCGTGACTCTGCTTCTCAACTCTGCAGACGCAGAATAAGAATAAAAGGTTGCAGGATCATTGTTTCTGAAAAGTCAAAATCCGAGAATTTGTGGAAAACATGATGGTAACAAAAAGGGAAAATCAAGTGGGCGTAATATAATTAAGTGTGAGTAATTCAAATGTGAACTGAAAGAAACTGAACCGGTGGAGGAAGGTATTGGGGAAATTTCGAATTGGAAGGGAAGACGATGAAGCGGAAAACGACAGGTCAATTTATTTAGTTAATAACTAGAATAGTGATAACGACAGATTTCTCTGTCCGTATAGTTTGCAGTTTGCTGTAGCTGTAAATATTAAATGCTGCTACCTCTCCCTCTTCACTGCACCTAAGATTAAATATCGCCATTGTACTTTAAATTATTTCATTATTGTTTTTCTATTTCATTTGGGATGTAACGCTACAAATATATTCTTTCCGAATTAAAAAAAAAAAAAACGCTACAAATATTGATAAAGATTTGAATATTCAATTGGATATTTCTTAGAACATATTCCATCCAAATGTCTCAACTATTTCTTTAGTTATTATCATTTAATTATTATTTGAAGTAAAAAAATCATTTAATTATTATTTTAGAGATTACCTATATCTCAACAAATTTAGTTTTTTTAAATGGAGAGTATGGACAGAAAATGTAACAAATAATTCATTACCTCTATATTCCTCTTATTCTATAATGTCCAACATAGAATAAGAAATTCATCGAATGCATGGTCCAATCGGGATGCATTGTCCAACTGGAATCACCATAATAGATATATCATATAAGTAGTTCAGGTAGGTCAATCCATCTAGGAAAGTATTTTTTTTTTCCAGTAACACAATGACTTTGTTGTAGCTTCAAAATGCATAAAGGGAACTTTGTGGAACTCGACGTCATCTAAGACAATATACATCATATCCACTCGTTTTAAGATTATCAGAGAGGGTAAGAAGCCATATGATAGATTTTTCACTCATTTAAATTATACTTAGGTCAAGTATTTTTTATTATGCTACAATGAAGTTAGCATTGTTATTATATATTAACTATTAGATTTAATCAATAACCTTTCATATTTTGCATAAATAATGCACAAAATTTTAAATTGTATATCTTCCTAAATTTTCCATTTTAACTTTTGACGAAAGAAAATTTAGAACAAACGTTATAATAAATTTATAATAATACAATAAAAACGTTGTGGAAAATTTTGGAAGTAGAGAAAAATATAACTAGTTTGTTTTTTATGAGCTGAAAACATCTGTGACCCGTAATCAGTACCATGTCAATTTTAGAAAAAAAATAAAATAAAAACGGTGATATATTGATATTGGAAATTATTAATTTTATTTGCTTGAATTTTGAAAAATGAGAATTAAGATATGACGAAAATACCAAGAAAAAAAAAAAAGCCAGCAGGCAGTTGGTTGACCCATGGCCATGACCATAACCATGTCTAATATTTGCGTGGACCCACGCGTTTTCTCTGACGCGTACGGTCCAGAATTTCGCGACTCTCTTCGAATTTGCCAATTTGGAAACCACCACCCGGAGATAGAACTGTCACTCACAACCGAGAGAGATAAAAGAGTTTATTTAGGAATTATGATTTCTTTTTCTTTTTTTTTCTTTTTTCTTTCGTTTTTTATCGGTGATAATTAATATTTATATCCAATCAAAGGGTGGAGATAAAAAATTATTTTTGATTTAAGATTAAACTATAAATTTACTTCATAGATTTATCCAGAGTTTTAAAAAAAATATCAATTACAGTATTAAATTTTAGATTATGATTTCATTTTCGTCCTTCTATTAACCTTTTAACAAAATGTCAAGGGGTATATTTTAGTAGATCATGTCTAACTATTTAGTTGATATTGAACAACTAAATTTGAAAAGTTTCAAATCTTCTAATTTGAAGGAGAAAATTTTTATTTGTTGGCATTCTCTGTAGTCAGAGGATTGTTAAAATATTGTTCTTCATAATCCCCTATAGTTAGTTTAAGGATTCACAACCCTAACGTTATAGAAAAAAGAGGCCTAGTATTAATGTTTTTTAATTCAAATAAGCAAGTATTTGAACTTTGAGGAGTTATAGAATTTTGAAGGAAATAATTAGGCTCTCGTTGATAACGGAACGAGCAATCAATGGACGCGTTTTTAAAGATATTATGAGGAGAGCAATAAAGGTTTAGAGTTCTCCCTTGCTCCGGTAGAGGGGAACTGAACCACTCATGAATTTGTTGTATTAGTAAAATTATAGCTTCTAGATTTCTTAAAAAGAATGGTTACGACAAATTATTGTTTCCAAAATGGAAACAAAACACTATTCATTTTATCTCCAACCCTTTTAGTAAATAAAAAAGAAATGAAAATTGGAAAACCCTCAAAATTTGAGATGGTCCCAAGCCTTGGGAGGAAGCAATATTTGACTTGGTGTGGCAATAGAGTACAATTCCATTAAGAAAATATTCCAAGAAAAACTGTTCAAATTTCCAAACACATTGAAGATCGTAAATGCATCATCATGCACCCTTTCTCAAAGCACAACAAATTTACACTCATTCTTCATCCATTTTTCCATTCCCTTCATTCAAATTTCAAATTAATAGATATAAGATAAATACTTAAATTCACCATTTTTTTTTTAATAAATCAAAACGTGGGTGAAATTGGGATTCAATTAAAAGTGTTCTTTTTTCATAACTAATGAAATAGGGTAGGGTAATTTTGTTCACTTAGTGAAATTGCATTGATTTAATCATTTGATTAACATTTCATTCCCACTTGTGGAGCTCACGATTAGTTGACTTTTTGTTTGAATTTATCATATTAATTTATGCTCCAATGCTGGATAAATTATTCTGCATAGTTGGTGTGTTTTTATATTTCATTAAAAAATGACTCACGAAAAGAATCTGTTCTTTAGGGAAATTTTTCTTTTTTTGTATTTTTCGAATAAAATTTTTCATTGACCATATCAAATGGCGACAAAAAGATTTTTCTTTTTCTGTTTCGTGTTACTTCATAAATTCTAGTTTCAACCTCGGCCATTTCAATCAGAGCAACGTGCGGAAACATAAATTTTACACTATTACATAAATTTGATATGTGTTTTAAATAACTACTAAAATCAACTTTTAAATTTATCTAGATACCTATATCTCATTAGTCGTGAATTTGAATCTTAGCCTCACATATTATACACAAAATAAAAGTAACTATAAAAATTATCAGAACTTTTAATTTCTTGTTTTTAAATATAAAATAAGTTAACTTTTCTTCCCCTGATCTATTGTTTTCAATTTTATTAGATTTTTTACTTTGATTTAAATTATGTTACTTTTGCAAAATTTTAAACTTTTTCTACCCTATTTGAAAATATATATCTGTTTTATATTATTTATGTAAAAATCTCTTGACATTAAATATATTAATTTGTGGGTGATTTGAATATGGGTTACTTTAGTTGATGTCAATCAGAATTTTAAATCATTGTAAAAGAATATTATATTGGGAAAAAATGCTGACCAATAAAAATTTTAAGAATAATATATTATATTTATATGCATGAAACTAGCTATAGAACTAACAAATTGTAGAGAATTGGTCAACAGTGAATTCATTGTTATTTATTTTTTATTTTTACACATGTAATAGAACAATAACAATAATATTAAAAAAAGTGAAGGAAAGCTATCCGTTAAGTCAATGTTCAATGCTTGAAGATTTGTGTCATCTTATTAAAATATGCAACGTGAGAATAATAGAGGGGCAAAATTAAAGGCAACGAAAAATTATAATATCATACGTAATAAATCTAGTGGTCCTCAGCTCATTCAAAGAAATTAAACTGGATAACTTCGTGTTCTTAGATAAGAATATGAGTTCAATAGATCAATGATTTTTCTTGATTGAGTTTAATAATTTGTAAGGTAGAGTTTCGAATCTTCGACCTTCTGATTAATAATATATATCTTAACGATTGAACTTGTTTGGTCGACCAACAAGTCTATTAATTAAATTTCCTCATTTTACTTTATTATATTTTTATATGCGTGGTAAAATTTTATGTTTATACAAAATACTATATTTTCTTTATGAATTTTATAACATTCCACGTAAATCTAACTTAATTGATTAAAGTATTAATAACTTATTTATAGGTTTGAATCTCTATCCATCATCCAAACTGTGATACTTAAAAAAGTAAGATAAATAAAAAATTATTATATTTTCAAACTTTTATTCTATGGACTATTTTATTTATTTATTTATTTTTGAGAAGACAGCCGAAATTATGTTACTTTGTGAAATTTGTTCTATCTAGACAAGCTTAATTCTTAAAAATTAATAAATGGTTCGAATGTTTTAATAGTTATAATACTAGTCTAGATTTTTTTCAATAAATAAATAAATAAATAGTACTAGTCTAGATTATACTAATCCATAAAATCTTACATTTCTGCATTTATGTAAGTTGGGCGATAAAACATAAGAAATCCTTTTAAAAACCCCACAAAATATGTTAGAATCTATATAAATGAATTAAATTTACCCATCCTATTAACTTAAGCTATTGGATTGAGCGGTGGTTTGTTCATTCTTAAGAAAATAAAATTCAAATTAATAATAAAATACTAAAATAAATGTGTAGCTAAGGAGACTCTAGATTTGTAAATCAGTTGAAGTTACAGCAAATTTATAAATATTTATTAGACGAGGGATTTTATATCTTCATATATTATTATTATTATTATATAGTTTTACAGTTTTACTTGATATACACCTGGTTCTTTATTTCAAAAAAATAAAAAGGTCCACCTAATATAATAATAATACCATATTTCTAATAATTGATTATACTTGTTTTCAATCCAACTTGCTTAAAAATATTTTAAAACTATGCGGAAAAATCTGTGGCGGTTGGATGGAGGATAATGTGACATAAAATAAAATAGTTTAATAAGTTTTATATTTTAAAAATGAAGTGATTGTTTAATTATGCGTATCTAATTAAAATAATAAAACGTTAATAATTGACACATATTTTACATGTAAATCTATTACTCTATTTTAAAAATTAATAAATACTCATCCATTCAAATATAATTAAATAGATAAAGGCATCTTTTACTATCTCAAAACATGAATACATTAATTCCTTTACACTGTAATAAAAAAATTAATTTCAATCAAGTTAAATTGTTAACTTTGTAACATGTTAAATTGAGAGAGAAATCCCTCATCTATGACAAAACTCAAGAGGTGATATTTTATCATCTCTTTAATTTTTAAAAATATTTATGTATTCGATTACTCCTTTTGTTTCATGCGATTAGAGTAAAATTCGATCTATTGTGAATTATATATGTAAACAAGATATTATTAATAATTCTTTAGTATTATAGATTTAAGAATGAATTGTCTTTAAAGAAAATTATTTTGTGTTGGTTTTATGCAAAAACTAATAATAATTATTATTACTATTATCTTTTACTTCTAATTAAATTATTTATACGAGAAATTAGTTTACATGGCCTTAAGAATAATTCATCGAAGTTATATAATTGTGGCACATAATAACCATTTTTTTTTCTATCCGTTCATGATCTTTTTTGGTGCTTTAAGGCTAACATACCCTAAACAACAAATTTTTTTTTTATTGATTGTCTATACCCTTGAATCAACGTTCATAAATTGGAAGAAATAATAATTTCATGTAGCAATCTCAACAATTGAATTGAAACGGTAGTTCATATAACAAACTTCATTTCTTACATTATTTAATTCATTTCCTTTGGTTAATATATAAATATAATATGGACAGTCAAATCGAGCATAGCTAAGGAGTTAAGACACCTATATTTGACCAAGAGATTATGAGTTCAAAGCCCACCCCACATATTGTATAAAAATATATATATATATATATATATATATGTATATATATAAAATAGGCTTATATCTCAAATTAAAAAGCAAAAACGAATTGGATTTTGACAACCCACCAACCAAAATCAAGATTTTGAAAGGAAAAAAGGAAAGAAATAAAAAGTTGATGGGTAATGTGTTTGGTTTTAGTGGATTGTGGATCCTTGAACTTGACCATTTTGAGCATATGGGACTAAAGATCTTGTTAGGGAACATACTAAATATTTCTACTAACAACTTTATTTCCTTGTTCATGCATACTCCAAATCACAAAGTTAAAAATAAAAATAAAATAAAAAATCATTCAAAAAGGTGGTCACACAACAGAAAAAAGATTCATTTGAGACGTATAACCCACGATCACATAATGCCTATTTAATTTTTAAGCCCTTTTTGGTTTGCCTCATATTCACACTTGAGTTCTCATCGAATCAAATCTTATACGAATGGTGGCTCAACTTTATTCTCACTTCATTGGAAAAAAAGGATTAAAGTTATAATAAAGATTTTATAATTTAATAGGTATACACCACAAATAAATATTCCCCTGAACATAATTTTGAAGATCTGGAAATTAAACAATAATAAACTCTTCTTCCTAATCTCAATTCCAACTTGGGGATCCTTCAAATTTTTCAAGATGCTTCTATTTATGATTAATTAATTTCTTAAAATCAGATTGATCAAAGGAAAAAAAGAAGAAAAAGAAATGAAAAAGAAACATTCTAATATCTGAATATAATGGTATTTGGGGTGTACTTTAAATTTTCTTTCACCACATGGAGGCTCTCTCTTCAATTATTATGGATACAATGAATCCATCCCTCTCTCTCTTCTACAATTGAAAATTGGAGAGAGAGAGAAGAATAATAATTGTTGATCAGAAAACTTCTGTAATACAATCATTCACTTGATGAATTGGAAGCATCAATGAGATTTTATGTATGTGTGTGTCGACATGTGGGATCTCAAATGGCTTAGCTTTTTGTCCAAACAGGATTTCCACAACCGACTTGTCGTTCGGCAATTAATAACTTCAGCCCTTTTACATGCCACTTTGCTTCAAATGTCCTATTCTCAATTTGTCACTGCCAAAACGAATTTTGTCATTTCCATATTTTACCCACACAATTTGGTTCTTTATATGCAACTTGGCTCAATTCCCTTCCCACCCCTCTTCTTTTTTGCTATTCTGTCCTCCAATCCTTCCTATTTTTCTTTTCAACCCCTCAAAAATATTCAAAAACTTTAATTTTGAACTCTAGTATTCACATGCCTGAGATGTTACTGTTCCTTCTACTCTTGGGTCCTTCATAATTCATTGTTTTCCCTTCAAGTCATCAAAAATTTGATTTTATTAGAAAAATGATCTCTCGTATGTCTACAATATCATAATGTTATCCATAGAATTTGTATCCCTGGCTGGTCATAGTATTATTCGATTTAGATAACGAATCCTGATTATAGATTACATCGATTCGAGAAATAAAAAAAAGAAGGTTTCTTAGAATTTTAAAAATCTCATCTATAATAGTGAATCTATTGTAGTTTCAAATTTATTTTCATTTGAATTTTGTGGGGGCATAGAAAAGTGTAGTTTCAAATTTATTTTCATTTGAATTTTGTGGGGCATAGAAAAGTATATAGTTATAAAGTTTTCAAAATTAAAGCACTACGAATTTGATTAATACGTTGAACAAAACTTCTCACATAAATTAAATAGCATCTACCAAAAGAGCTATTCATCAACAACCATGTTGTTATTTGAACACCCAAAAGATCTTATTTGGGTCCAACCAAGTTAGATTATGTTCAATCATTTAAAACTAAAACTTAAAGCATTGTCGGAACTAAAACTCTTTATTGGAATATTCGGTAATAAAAATTATGAAAAATGATTGAGAAGAAAATATGTGATAATGATCTCTTAAGAATTTTTTAATCAAGTCCACGATCATATTTAATCAAGCCAAAACAGAAAACTCATATCCTATGAATAAAAGGATTTTTCAATACTTACCAATTCCTACCGGGAGTAGGATATTGTTGTCTTATAAGGATTACAATATATTGGATTCTGTATCTCGTGGGTTTAATGAGTGTTTTTCATTCATGTACCTAAGTATATGCTGGGGGCTTTGGATATTTTTGGGAAAGTTTTGTATTCCAATCCTTAAACAGTTATTAGTGAATTATCCACATTTAAGTGGAAGACTTAACGTAGCCTTTAGTGGTGAACCAATATAATTTGCTGTATCGTTATTCTCGTGCTTTTACAGTTTTCTTCCTATTTTCATACATTTTGGTTGTGTTTGAATATTTGTGTGGAATGAGAAATTATCCAGGGTCTTCAATCTCCCAAAAATTAGTTTCTCAAGGAAAAAAAAAGGTTATATTTATATAATTCAATAGAGACAAAAAGGCTACCTATTACATATTTCCATGAAATTTCTCACATGTATGAGAGGTTGATTACGAGGATGAATCAATTTAAGTATATGGCTTAAAAATTAAGGTGGGAACAAATTTGGTCATTTAAATTAATATAGTAGCTAATTAAGTTATAATCTAAACTTGTTCATCACATGCCGTTGAATGGCAACGTAGAATATGGACCGAAGCTCAAGTCAAAGGGACCAAATTGGGTCGATGAAATCAACAATTCTCCATTTCCCTCTCTCAATTCCTTCACCTGTAGAATTAACACATTCAAAGTCAAGTTAGTTCAATTTAACCACTAATTTAATACGTCATATAAATTTTCATAGTGTTTGGCTATACACTAAAAAAAAAAAAATCACTTTTGAGGATTTGGAAGAAAAAGGGTTTACTCTGAAAATCTACCTTCATTTTGTCTCCAGAATCTGAGTCTGAGTTGAAGTCATAAAAGGAGCTTGCAGCTGTGAGTTTCATAGAAAGAAACTGACACCAAAAAGAAGAAAAAAAAAGTCAGAAAAGATTATAAATTACATTTTTTAATGTTACTCAAATTCCAAATGATTGTTTCTCAGTTCAAACTTTTTGGTTTTACCTCAACTTGGTTCTGCAAAGACTGCACATAATTAATTATCTCATCCAACATCACTGCCATCCCCATTGTCTGCAATTAAAGAAAAAATAAGTTACAAAAGAGGAAAAGAAAAAAAGAACCGTCTTTGTTTTGATTCTTCAATATCAATTCATTACCTTATAGCATCCAGGGACAATGTCTTGTAAGCATCTCAATCTTTCATTGATTTTTCCTCTTCTTATCTGTTTGAGAATAATGTTTGAATCTTCTTTAGAACATTTTCAAAATGAAGAAAAAATGGGACAAGAACTCTCTGTGAGAGTTCCTTATGCAAATTTACCCTTTCTGCTACACTGTGACTGTCTGTTGCCTGACCTCTTCTGGCTCTAACATGAACCACTTCCCTCGGTTTCTCGTCGTCGTTTTCGCCGCCCTTTTTCGACCGCTTTCCTTTACTGGAGCTCTGCAGAGCAGACATGAAAAATGAGAACAATCCCATGAGAATTTTGTAAAGTCTGAGAGTAAAAACCAAAGAGGGTCTGTTTTGTACATTTTTAGTCTTGACCCCAGTTTCAGAAATCTGAGGGGTCGAGTTGCCAGAGCTGCATTCAGATGCATCAGTTTCAAGCTTTCTTTTTTTGGTCTCATGGAGGTCATTTCCAGATGGAAAATCGGGTGCTGTGATCTGATTGGCTTGACAGAAAACTCCTGGGAAATTTTCTCCCCAAGTTTCCAGGAATCTGGGAGGAGCTTGGTTGCCGAAGAAACTGTCATTGAACAGAACAGGGATGGTGTCAAGAAAATTCACATTTGGGTTATGGAGTAGACTTGGATTTTGGTTGGGATCCATATCCATTAGAGGAGAAGATGATGGCTTCAAGCTCTGGAAGTTTGCAGTGAGTTCAGCCATGAAAATCTTTGAAACCCAACTGTGATTTTGGATAATGAAGCTCTGGTTCTGCTATTTATAGTGTGGGATTAGTCTATGATTGAGTCTCTTTCTCAAAATTTAAAACTTTTGTAATAAAACAATGGAAATTAAAAATCTGTCTTGTTGGTCATGTGGTAAGTCAAGCTTCCCCTCTTAAAATGGACCCCATCTTTCAGGAACCATATCCAAATAATGATAAGCTTTTGGCTCCAAACTCTATTGAATATTCCTCAACTTATCCACAAAGCCCTAAATTAAGAATATAACTTTTTTCTTACATTTTCACCCCACGTAAACTTGTAAACTTTTGAGTACAATGGTAATTTCAGTTAGTATCAGAGAAAGAAGTCTGATATTCACATGGTCAAAGAAATAGAAAAAAAAACTACTGACGAAGAAGAAGATGAGTACATTACTGCACAAACTTTCTTTTAACAATTACTATATATATACGATGTACCCAGATGAAAGAAATCATAAAAAACCATTTTTTCTTTTATCTAACAAGATTTAAGATGGTAGTTAGAAACTAACTTATCGGTGTAATTCATCTACGACTACTATAGACTTCAATTTTTTCATATCGGAGTTATTCGAAACCTACCTATTTAAGAGAAGTTGATTGAAAAGTGTACTATTATTCAGGTGGGCTATCATTTTCCAAAGGGTATAAATCAAAATCACTATTTTGTAGTGCACTTCTCCTAATATGCTTTGTTTTGTGCATATGTGAGATGAACCTGGCCGACATTGATGATTACCAAAATGAAACACAAGGAAATGTTAATGCATCTCATCATCTCCTTATTTTACAACAACATGTTTTCTTGTTAGATTATCATTTCCCCACAAAAAAGTTTGAAGCTTTTAAGGTATGTGATTATTTAATAAAGTGGGAGAAGTATCAACATCCTTGAAACTCACATCAAAAAGTTATAGCTTCATTCATTGTCAATTATAACACTGTTCATAACAACCAAAATACAAAATTTGAGCTGATTACCTCCCAAACAAATCTTCCTATATCTATATTTAAAATTGTCTATCATTATCCAAAACCGAACCAATTGACTATTGATTTAGGTTAAGTTTTGTAAAGGTTTTGACTTGGGTCTCTACATAAAACAAAGAAATTATTAGTTGAAAAGTTAAGGGCATGAAAACCCAGAAAGAAATTAGAGAAAAGAAATCACAAAGCAGTAGATGGATACTATTTTTTTCTTCTTCTGAAACTTGTGTCTTAACTCTGCTTTCCTCTACCTCTGACTCACAAGTCAAAAACCAGGAAGCTGAGTCCCTCTGCCAAAAATCAATTATAAGATGGAGAAAAGAGCATTATTATTGTACAAGTTCTTGAAATTCAAAACTTTTCTCAATTATGCAGTAGCTGTCAATTATTCATTTGGCCAAAAAAAACCTAAACAATAAGTCCAGTTTTGAATTTTACACTCTGCTTGGGTTCAGAGAGCGAGAAGAAGGTGAAAGAAGAAAAATCAAAGTTAAAAACTTATGCATACTTTTCTCAGCAGGAGTTTCCCACGGCATGAGGCTTATTTTTTCAGGTTTATAAATGGCAATGCATTCATGTTTCTTTTTAAAGCCTTGATTCCTAGGGCCACAATTTCAGAGGGAAATTTATGTTCAACAAATTCTACCCAAGGATGGTTGTTAACCTTACCTTTCTTATTTTTTGTTTCGTTATTTTTAATAAATAGAAATAGAACTGATTTGTGTTGAATAATCTTATGGGTTGGATTGGATTCCGTCAAAGGAGGTTATTCAGTAGCCATCATCGGTTTCATTACTTTTCTTAGGGTGTTAGAACATTTATCCGTAAGAACTGAATTCCTTGTAATGGATAGTTGTAACTCTGGAAAAAACGACCTTTCCTGCACAGCTTAGGTCGAGGGTGAGGAAGGCTCCCTTCTGGGGGCTCGAGCACCCGAATTTGAACCGGGAAAAAAGAGATTTGTAGTCCCCTATCTTATCGCTCGCGATGAGGCGCACCAGTTGACTGGACATCTAGGGGTAAAGCACTGTTTCGGTCATTGGATTGTATTCTTCATCTATTAATTTGGAGTTTGATTGCTAAACACTTCTTTATTTAGTTCTTCGGTATATTCATGCAGATGTAAATTATATTGATCAAAATCACTATATCATCATTTTTTTCTCTTCTTCGTTTACAAGTTAGTTTATCATTAGTGACTACTTTATTAGTTGTCTGTAATTGATCACTAAGTTTAAGTTTGAATTTGCTCAACAGTTTGGTAATTGTTTTTTTTTCTTTCTTTTTTTTAACATAAACAAGGAATTCATTCTCTAAAATTTTAAATTAAAAATTTATATTTTTTTTTCTAATGAGAACTAATTTTTCAATTAAATATTTAATTTTTATCTTATATTTATTTGTAATATTTAGTATGCATTTTATAGCTAAATGACAAAGGAAAAAAAAAAACTTGAAGGTATAAAATGTGATAATATTTATAATTTTTTAAAATGAGTGTCCAAATTTAGCCATCGTCGTAAATTTCTCAAATATAAACATTATCAAATGGTCCGTAAAAAGCATGCCCAAATTGCCCTCCTAGTCCATATCAGTATGCTCAGGTGTCAGTATTCAGCAGAGTTGAGGCCCTAGTTTGGTAATGGGCTTTATAGAGACTTTGGCTCATTTGTAATTTGATTTTCATAAAGGCATTTTAGTTTCTTCCAACTGCATCTTTTGAATTAACAAACCACCGTTTTACCATTTTGAAATAAGTTTTAAATTCTTATCATTATAATATTATATCCATATTAATGATGATATTTTATAGTTTATCAAACCTTTTCATGTTATAATAAAAATTTTCGAGTTACTTCTTAGAACTCATAGCACTTGAAAATATCATATTTGGATGGATTAGTCCCTAAACCCTATCAACACAAATATCATCTCAATAGCTCAATATTTTTTGATCTACTTATCGCCGTTTGGAATGACACTTTTTGTACTGTGCGTACGTCACTATAGTTGTACTTGTACATCAATTAATGCTCCGTTTGGCATGATTTCAAATTTCAGTATTTTAAAAGATGTAAATGATTTTAAATTCTTAATGGTAAATGATTTCAAATTCCTAATCATTGAAATTAAAATTTATAGTTCGAATGTTGAATGAGAAATGAACAAATGCATATTACAATTTTACTCTACACCCTTAAAATTTTACATGATATTGTATTAATAATAATATAATATGAAATAGTAAGGAAAACTACATCAAAAATGAAATCACTTAATCAATTCAACTTAGTAATTTCAAATGGAAAAAAGAAAAAAACAGAACAAACTTGTCAATGTCTACGTTCAAATATTTTAAAAAGAATACTTAAAAGTTAAATCGTTTGAAATATAAACTAAAATAATCAATATATTTATTATAACTAAGAAACTCAAAACAAGACTTCAACGAATAAAAATGTGTATGATCTCCTAAGATCCATTCTATTGGGAACTAACAATTTTTTCGACTCAAATTACTGTTAGAAAACTTGAAATAAAAGGGAAAGAAAATGATTAGGAAGACAAAAAAGACAAAGAAAAAAAAACAGAAAATCAACTTAATTTACTTGAATGGTTGTGTTGAGATTATATGGTAAATTAAAAAAATGAAAGATATATTTCTCCTCCTATAAAACAGGATAAATTTTTTAAGTTCTAATTTCAAATTTTGGCCCAAACGTGATTTCAAATCGATTTCAAAATGATTGTGATTTACAAATCCTTATAAATTAGGGATTCCAAACACACTTGGTTCGAAAGATTTGTAAAATAAAGAGTGATGGTACTAATATAGGATAATGTGCCAGTAAAAACAAAGGAAAAGTGTAGGCTTTTCAAATTTCTCGATGGAATTAAGCTCGCGTTACTCCAAAGAGATAGGAATCAAAGAATGGGAATAAATTTTTGCTTCGAGGTTATTTATCAAAAGAGTAAGAATTGAATAAAATAGTGAGATCTACTTCAAATTTGGTAATTTTCCTCTATCTGAAAGGCTATAAGGCTGGGTCTAGGACTGCTACTGCTGCAGGCGTATCTGGTGAATAAAAGCTAAACAAGAAAAGAAAAAAGCTCCAATATATCCATCATATCACATTAATTCTCTCACCATCAACCATTACTTTCACTTCAAAGACTAAGTATGATGTTCAAATATTTTACAAATCATGTCAGCCGCCGCTGATCAAGCTCCAAATTTGTATTTCTTACTTCTTAGTCGTTGTTCTTTAATGCTTCTAATTCTCCTCATCATATCATCATCAAACTTCATATCAATCCATCTCTTTCTTCTCGATATGGTTTATGATTCTGTTTGGTACAGTGATTGATTCATCCTGGAGAATTTTTGTTTCGTCATCCAAAAAAGATAGAAATATGGAGGGTTATCTGAAATAGAATGAAAATTCTCTTATAAGATTAAGAGTTTGTTTGTACTAGAACTGGTATCAAAGGGTTTCAACTTGCTTCAATTGGGGAAGAAATCATATCTTTGAGAATGACACTTCTAGATTACGGTAAATTTAATTATTCTCATTTACGTTCTTAATTAACACTTCATGACATGAGTATAAAAATTCAAATCTAAGATCATTTTTTATGGCCTAATTTGATAATATGTTAAACTAGCTACTAGAGTGAAATCAAAAGTTTAAATTCAATGGAGTTATAGAGTCAATTTAATTATTAACTCACATTCTTCTTTCCCTTAACTGTGATAATGTTAGCAAAATTAAGTTTAATTAGACGCGTCTGAGATATATAGGGAAAAAATTTTTCAAGATTTTGAATAAGAGCAAACTTTTGGAATACAAGCACAAGAAAAATAAATACTAACTTTTTTCTTCTTTTTTTATTATTATTATTATTATTATTATTATTATTAGTCCTAGTATGACACTTTGGACTTTTGGATTTAGTAGCGATGTAACATAGCATTTGTCGATGTCAACATATCTCATTGATACTCCCGTCGATATCCGAAATCACAACAATGACATTGAAAAGGATAAAGAAGGGCTGAAGAATTTGAATTTGAAGTAAGCAAAATATGTGTATATATCTTAACTGTACTCCCCAAGATCCCATTTGAATGGTGGTGTTTACACACAAGTTGTGTTGAAGGGAATATGAGAGTATGATAGTAAAAATGATGGATCTGAGAGGGATTTCAGCCCACAAAGGCAATTTTGCATCCAACTTTTGGCAATTCACTCACTTTTATACAACTGGGCAAAGTTGGAATTGGAAGTCAAACTTAGCTGCAATAACAAAACCCATATGACTTTTCAACCTCTTCTTTTAGCCTTGTGGATCAAAAAGATAAGAACTTGCAGCCCAAACCAGAAAAACAACAATAATAAAGAAAAGGGTTGTGTTGTGAGATTCCAAGCAAGCTCAAAATGCCGCCACCGGCGCAAGCAAACATTTGTTAGAACAGTAAAGTCGTGGTCTACTCTAAAGTATTGGTTTAATTAATTAACGATATGATCTTGTTTCAGTCAAGCACGTTTCGTTGTGAAAGAAAATAAAGAAAATGGTGTGGAAAAATTGAAGAAACTTAAAGCAGATGACAACTGAACATCTCACTGTCAAGATGTGACATTCTTCTCTTATATGTCTTCCTGTTTTGGTGGTTTTTGGGAATCAGTCCATTATGTCATACTTTGAGTGCTTTAGTGGAATTTCTCAAGCATCAAAAATGGCTTCTTTCTTTCCCCATTCCCTCTCAAATTTGCCTTTTCTTAGTTGAGTTCATAATTAATGTGTCATTTCTCTTTCACTGAATTAGTATTATTGGACTAGATTGTGTGATCTTTAACTTGGAAATGGAGAGCATGAGCAAGAGGATATTAGCAAAATTTTGAAATTTTATTTTAAAGATCAAGTATGGTTGATTAATGTATCTATAAAAAAAATTAAATTCATGTTAATCCATCCATTTAATTTTTTAGAGATACTGTGTTTGAATTGGTGTAGTGTTTTTTTTTATTATCCAAAGTTGACGGTCCTGGGACTCTTTATACCCTTATATCTGGAGTATGCCCATTGTCCTTGTACCTATATGTTTGAACCGGTGTAATTTTATTTTTTAACTATTTAATAATAATAGATATCTATAAAATACTAAATTAATAAAAAAAAAAAGTTTGCTCGTGAGTTTCATGAGGAAGGCTACTTCTGTTGAAAAGTAATATGTTGGATACCTTTCAAACATTTAACTTTTCTTTTTTTTTTTTCCATCAAGAAATTTAATTTTGAGTGGGTTCTTAAAGCACAAGAAAATCCAAGTAATCTTCTAGAAACGGAATAGAATATAAGCTTTTATCTGTAAAATTAAAATAGTCGATTTTTTGAACTCATATAAATTATTTTAAATAGATGTTATCAATACAAACTAAAACTGACGTAGATGTTGACGTCACCTAAGTTCATTAATATATTACTAAAGGTATGGAACAAATCCTAAAGCTTAAACGAAACATTGAATTTCTATAAGAATATAGGAATCAAAATAACATTTTAACCAATATTTTAATTCTAAACTTTGTAGTGTTTAAGTTTTATAATATTGTTTGCATTTAGTAGTGATCCGAAATTTTTTTTTTCGCTACACATTTATTACTTATAGTAAGAGGAAAATTATTTGGCTCTCTACAACCAAATCTTGTCCTGTTTTATATAATTCATTAATTTTTATAAAGAAAATACTTGACACTTTAATAGTGAGGAACAATCGTGTCTTTACTATCAATCAATGTTTGATAACTAAGAGAAAAATACAAAAACTAAGACTTTTTAATTGTAACGAGAGAATGTGTGACAATTCATTATTTTTTAAAATGAATTTTTGTTTTTGCATTTCTCTTTTAGTTGTCAAATATTTAACAGTGGTAAGAACAAAATTGCGTCACCCTACCTTTGAGAACTCAAGTTTTATCCTAAAAATATAAAAAAGATAAATGGATGATCTATTAAATATTTACTTAATTATTAATTACTTATTATCATATTATTAATTCTTAAAAGTCATAGTGAAATCATAGTTCCATTTGTTAAGTTATATACAGTTTCGACCACAATGTGGTAAGTTTAAATCGCTCAACGGAAACAAACATAATTTTAAAAAGTAGAAAAATCAAAAAATCAAATAGTTATCAAAACCGCCTAAACTATTCGATTAATAGAAAATTAATATTTTTAAATCAATATTAAATGTTTCTCTTCGAAAGTTGACTCAACAATAACATAGTTTTATCTTCAGTACTATCAATTTTTTCTTTTTCTTTTTTTTTTTAAATTAAAAGTGAAACCATGCAACATGGACTTATTTATTTAATTAATTTTTTTTTGTGATTCTTAATATAGGACGGAACAAAAAGGAAAGATTTTCCGACTTCAAACTCCATGATGGACCAACTTACCTATGAATTAATTTCCAATGTATTTTTCTGACAAGAAAATATAGTAGAATTAGATAGTTATTTCATGATTAAAATATATATATATATATATATATATATATATATATATATATATATAATTAAATTAAATGTAATTTGGATGGGTTGGTAAGAGGCACTGCGAAGAAGCGTGAACAGTCTTCCTCCTAGAAAGATATATATATACACACACGTGTATATCTATATACACATTACAATTCAACACTGCAAAAGGAAAAAGAGAAAAAAAATTAGGGAAATAGTTTCATTCCATATTGGGATGAGAGGGTGAGTTTTGGGGTTTTGGTGTTTTGGTGTTCAATGATTGTGAAAAATGTGTTCGTCTCCAAAAAGCATTAGTATGAGCACGAGCATGAGCAGCAGCTGTAGCGAATTAGAAGATGACAGTAATAATAATAATAACAACAGTAATTACGAGCAGGAGCAGGAGCAGGAGCTCCGCAGAGGGCCTTGGACTCTCCAAGAAGACAACCTCCTCCTCCACTCCATCTCTCTCCACGGCGAAGGCCGCTGGAATCTCCTCGCCAAACGCTCTGGTAAATTTTAATTCTCTCTCTCGTAATTTAATTACATTTACAAACTGAATTAATTTATGATTTCAGGCCTCAAAAGAACCGGCAAGAGTTGCAGATTGAGATGGCTAAACTACCTCAAACCTGATGTAAAGAGGGGAAATTTGTCACCTCATGAACAGTTCTTGATTCTTGATCTCCATTCTAAATGGGGCAACAGGTAACTTTTACCCCCAAACTCCACCAAATTTTACCCTTCTAATGATTTTTTTTAACCTTTTTTATTGGGTGGCTAAAAATTTCATGTTGCTTCCTCCCAATTAGGTGTCTATAAAAAAAAAATTAGGTTTAATCTTTTAATTAAATTATGTGATTGAATCTAAATTTTGATTTTGGTGGGATTAAGGTGGTCTAAGATTGCACAGCATTTACCGGGAAGAACAGATAATGAGATAAAGAACTACTGGAGAACGAGAGTTCAAAAACAAGCGAGACATCTTAATATAGACACTAACAGCGACGCATTTCAGCAGATTATTCGATGCTATTGGATCCCAAGATTGCTTCAAAAAATCAACGAATCTAATTCATCGTCCACGTCATCATCACCGCCGCCGCCGCCGTTGCAGTTGCCGTCTTCCTCCGAATCAGCGATGGTTTCCGGCCAGACTTTGATGGGTTCTCAAACTCCGATGATGGCAGCGCCACAACCGCCAGCGACGACGTCGTTTCAGGTTCCTCTGCATATCGGTGGAACGACGTCGTTGAACGGTTTGAAGCAGGAAGAGAACAATTCCGGCGGAGATTTCTTCGGGAGTTCTTGCAATTCTTCTTCTTCTTCTTCTTCTTCTTCACGAGTAGTAAATCAAATTTCTGGTTACCCGAATTTTGAAAATTA
Source organism: Momordica charantia (assembly GCF_001995035.1). The sequence continues at coordinate 1,258,681 of NW_019104497.1, forward strand.
CGGGACGTCGTTTCTGAAGGACTATTGGCACGGCGGCCATGGCGGCGCAGAGATGATGAACTGGCCGGCAACGACGTCGGCAACGGGGGATTCCAGTTACCCGGTTACCCAATGCCACGTGGCTGAAAGTAATTGGATGGACACAGATTTTGCCGGTTACATGTCCAACATGGATGACTTATGGCAATTTTAGGAAGAAAAACTGGGTTTAATTATTATTTTTAGATAACCCAGAAAAACGTACTTCTTGATTGATTCATAATTTTCTATTCATTTGCGACTTTTAATTTGTAAATCTCTGTTTTTCTCCAAACAAAATTCCAAATTCCAAATTATAGAATATTCGAATATTCACTATAGTTGTATTAAAAAAATGTTTAATTGTAATTATGATCAAGTCAATTTTGTAAATGCAAGTATCATAAATTTGCTAAACTTTCATATTTCAATTAACTGATTTGATTTTTGTTTTAAAATATTAAGCTTGGGTGTCTAATGTCTATACATTCAGGAAAAAATAATAATAAACTATATTTTTCTATCCTTGAAATCTAATCCCATGCAACTTTTTAAAGATAAGTGGGTTAAAAAAAATACAATATAAAGACCAAATAAAATAACATAGTATGGAGACTTCACAATATTCTTCTCCTTCGTTATAATATGATATATGATTGAGAAATGAGATACTATTATCTTATTAGAGTATATTAATCTTGATATAAAATGTGAGCTAATATTACTTCTACATTTAGTCCATGATATTGTTAAAAATGGCATAAGACGATGAAGCGATATTCCATAGAATAAGGTTTCACAAAAACTGAGTATGCACGATCATTTTGTAATTCTTAAATAAGTCTACTAAATCTTCTATTATTTTTCGAATTACTTCTGTTTTTATATATCTTGATTTTATGAGTCTCCAATTAATTTATTGGACCAATTGGTGGGTGTAGTGGAAGACTTTTAGGAGTGGTGGAATTAGAATCAAAGCTTTGAAAAGTAGCTTTCAACATAGATAAACTTAAGAAAGGCCACCAAAGTTTCAATTTCAAGGCGAACAAAACAAACAACGTTAACAATGTGTGTTTTTTGTTTTTTGGTTTTGTGAAGAAGAGAGGTCGGAATTTCTTTCTCTTTGTTGATTTTTCTGACCATCTAGATGGATCCCTCTTGCTAGCTGCCCCTCTTTATTTATTAATGTTAAATCTAATCTCCAATTGTTCCAACCCCTTTCACACACCTGTCTTTATTTTTCCCACTAATTTTTTTTTTCAAATCCTGCATATTAACAAGTGAACCTTATCTGCCAAAGCGAGCATAGTTTCAACGGTAATTGACATATATATCTCAAATCAAGATGGCGTGAGTTTGATCTCCCACCTCTAAATATTGTATTAAAAAAACAACTAAATCTTACAGGTCTATTTTTTATTTATTATTCATTTAATTAATCTGTAAATTGATAGTAATTGAATTCAATGAGTAATTTATTGCCTTTAATTAAGGGTTAGAGTGAAGAAGTTTGCAAGGCTATACTAATTTTTACTTTGACACTAATATATAATCACTTGAAGCGCTTAAAGACTCCAGAGATCAAATAATATTAGAGAAACATTGTTAGATAAAAAAAAAAAGATAGATTTAAATACTATTATGGTCTTTATATTTTTTTGCTTTAGTTCTTTTTTTTTAAGGTGTTTTAGTTCATTTTGGTTCACGTATCTCAAAATATTCATATTGGTACTTGTACTTTTAAATTTTTAACTTTTTAAAATTTCTATTTTGGTCATTGTTGATCATTTCAGTCCATTCATTTTTCATTTTATCGTGTCACTTCACTTACTAAATTTCTTGAATACGGCTATAAAATTGTATTAAAAAGTTTTTAGTGTGTATAAAGTTTTGTGTGATGCTTTTGCAAATATGTACCGAATTAGTCGTTTTTTAAAAGTATATGGATTAAAATTGACGTTTTGAGAGTAAAAAAAATTAAAATAACAAAAATTGAAAGTATATGAACCAAAATGAACAAAATTCAAAAGTATAAATAAAAATATATGTATTTTTTTTAATACAATATGTGAGGATGGGAGATTGAACTCATAATTTCTTAGTTGAAGATACATGTCGTCAGTTATCATTGAGTTATGCTCAGGTATCTCATTAAAACATAACTTGAGATGACACATTTAACTATGAATATAAATGTAAACCAATAATAATAAGTGGTTGGTCGTGGTCAATGACTTATAGTCAATAATTCAAAGTTTGACCGGTGGTTATGCATAGATTAAGTACGATTAGTAACTTGATTAATCATCACTAGTCATTATTGAAAAGTCACCCACTTATAAATTGAGTTTGGCAATACAAATTAAACTTGGTAAGCAAAAATGATTTTTTTTACTCTGGTTTTTTTTCTCCTTTTGACATTTACCCTTTTTGTTAAAATCAGTATCTAAATATGACATAGAGAACAAACAAAAATTCATTTGTTGATCGGATCAATTACCAAATGTGTTTATAAATTATAAAGTCATAAAAATGGATAATTAATTTTAATAAAATTTTTCACCGTGCGGATTAAATTGTTACAAATTTTAAATTATAGAGACTAAATTATTTCATATTAAAGTATATTGTTTAAATCGTTAGCAATTAAAATTCAATGATTAAATCGTTATTCTAAATAAAGCCAATATTTCAAGTTAAATAAAGGCATATTCTTAATAGTTTATGGTTTCTCCTCGCATGTTTTTCAAACTAATCTCATTTCTCAGTCAATGTAGAATTTGGTCGGTTTAAGCGAAATGGACGGCACGATATCCTTTACTCAACAGTCAACACCAAAAATTAAATAATAATAATACATAAAAAGTAAAATGTTCTGATTTTTAGTATATAAAAAATCATATTGAGAGAATTCTTACCCTTATTTATATATTTACAATGTTTTCTATTATTTCTTTTATGGATATTATGATTTCTTTTTTTTTTTTTGGCATTCCTCACTATTTTTCTTGACATTTTCAAGTTAGATGCATTGAACTTGAAAATTTAATACCAAAAACTAAAATTTATCTTAATTTTTTTTAATACAACATATTGAGAATCCAAATTCACGACTTTTATATCAAATATTAAAGATATTCAAGTTAAATGCATTGAACTTGAAAATTTAATACCAAAAACTAAAATTTATCTTAATTTTTTTTAATACAACATATTATGAGAATCCAAATTCACGACTTTTATATCAAATATAAATATCTTTAACCAGAGGTTTGCTCTTCTAAACAGAAACCATAAGTTGGCTCATTAAAAAAATTATTTTGATAGCCTTTGAGACTATTAAATCTTTTATATAATTGTTTCTATATTACATCAAAATTTTGATATAAACTATAGGTTTTGTCGTGTCTTTCATCCCATTTTAATAATTGCTCTGTCTATTATATCTTTTTTGTTTTTTTTGTTTTTGACAAGAGTCTCTTAGTTCTTTATGTTACATCAAAAATCAAAAAATATATATTATAAAAAAATTAGAAGATATGATTAGTGTGGTGGTTGTGGTTTTATTCATTTTTCTTTTTCTAATTTTGTGGGTAGAGATAGGTATATGATTAGCCATCAGGAAAGTTGCTTTGAAATTTAAAACTCATTTCCATTACCTTACNTAGAAAAAAGAAAATTTTTTTGTAATTTGATTTGATATTTTAATTTTTTTATATAGTTGATATAAATATAGCTGGACTAAGTCAATATATATGTTATTCTGATATCATTTAGAATTTAGATATGATATGATTTAGGTTTCGAATTTGAATTACATTTAATTTTAGATATTGTTTTGATTGAGATTATTTATTAAGAATTATGAAGGTGTATTTGTATTGAGAGGAAGAAGAAAAAGAAATACAATGAAATCATATTTTATTATCTTCTCAAATTTCTTTCCTACCTAAATTTGTCATTTAAAATACATTATTTACCTGACCAAATTTCTATGTTGTGTTTGTTGTCTAGTTTTTTGGACTATAATATTACAAAATGTGAGAATACAAATGCAGATATTTGACCTATATAAGGAAAGTTATAAATACTTTAATTAGTTGAGTTAGGTACATGATCACATCTATTTTTTTTTACGTTGTAACTTAAAAAGGCTGATTAAACTTTTCTAAGAAATTAATATGGGTCGAAATTGGTATTGTAAATTGAAAATGTTAGATTGAAAATTAAAATAATTATTGAAGATAATCTAATCGAGTCAGTAATTTTAATCTAAGTGTGCACTGTGCACAAACTTTAATAATAATTAAATATCTTACAGAATTGGTCATTTCACTTTTATGTTGCACCATTTTGCTACAACCAATTAAAATAAAATAAGAACCTTACCCTTTAATTTTTTAAATTAATTTTAATTTATCATATGATGCGTGGAGTGAGTAAACTCTCCGTTCCAGTATTAATTATGAGAATTTAAAAGAGAGAGTGACGTATGCCAATGTGAAGAATGAACCTATGCAATGAACTATTTTTCTTTTAATTGTCTGCTCACAACTAAATTTCTATATAGAAAGTGGAAATAGATCAATTATTTTTAGTAGAACATGTGGGGTGGAAATCGAACCCACAACCTCTTGATTAGAGATATATGTCAATTGTGGTTGAGCTATGTTCGCTTTGGCGAAATAGAAGGTCAATTTATTAGTATTTGAAATTTAAATACATACAATTTACAAATTGTTTTATTTATTTTTTAGTAGATTTAAAAAACGCTCAATCTCATTCCTCTACTATAGTTTTTAGGTTAATATGAACTTAACCGAACGATAATTGATACATATCTCTAACCAAGAGGTAGTTAAAATAATTATGTGATAATCTAATATTAGTTTTTTTTTTTTTTTTAATTTTGAATTTGTAATATTCATCTAGTTTCTTTGATTTTGAATTTGTAATATTCATCTCCTGTTTCTTGTAATATCAAAAATAAATTTGGCCATTTTCCAAACCGTTTTTTTCTAGGCTATTTCTACCGTTAGTCCTTAAATTATGGGAAATTGGGATTTTTGACCCCACCAATAGTTCAAATTGGATAAATGAACCCCTTTTAAAAAAACCTAATTTTTGACCCTACCTCTACTTAATTTTGAACCCACCTTTAGTGAAAAGACGAATATACCCTTATTTATGATGCATTAACTTCACCGTTAACTTCCACCCAACCATTTCACCAAACTTTTAACCTCATATTTTACTTATGTTTTGAGTTTGAAACAATCCAAAATTTTCACACCATCCAAACTCCTCACAAATCACGTGTTTTAAAATCCGGGAAAGAAACATTGCCACGTGTTTGATCATTGTCCCCACACTATCTAAAATCGTTGTCCCACATTTTCACATTTGAAGAGTTAGAGGTACGTTAACATAAAACTTTCTGAAATGATTTGAAATATTTTCCATTCATACATTTTCACTTGTCTTCTTGGAAAAAGAAAAAAAATGCAGTCGGTATCCCGGACCAAGTAT
>NW_019104497.1:1266492-1290919 GCF_001995035.1 Momordica charantia
CACAGATGACCAGTAATAATGCGGAGTCCGTGAATGCCCTCTTTAGACACGCGCGTAGGTTGCCAGTAACTGCTTTATTGGACCATATCAGAGGTTAATGCATTCTGCCTTCCATCCCGGACCTTATCCCGGATCGTTTCGTTCTTGGATGAAAGGCAGAGAATATGGCTTCATTTTCTGCCTTTCATCTCGGAGGTGAAATGGTCCGGGATAAGGTCTGGGATGGAAGGCTCATGTAGCCACTTCGAATTCAATCCCGGATTCAATCCCGGACTCTATCCCGAACCAAAATCATCCGGGATTGAATACGGGATTGAATCAGAGATCGATTTTTTCCCCAAATTTCTCAGTCCTGCAAGCACAATATGAAAATGACCATAGATCTACATGGCTGCTTCAGATAGCGCCGATAATGATATCAGAACAACAAATGTTTCTAAAAATTTTGTTATAATCTACCCGACCACTAACCTTGCGATCGATGACTTCGTAGGGCGAAACAATGGAAGAGAAACGTCCGAGATAACTTCGTAAGGTCCGGGATGGATGAATCGTCCAACGTCCGAGATAACGTTCAATCCGGGATGGGGCTTAGGGTTTTAGGACAAAGGAAACAAACGTTCGAGATGGGGTTTCGTTGGGCCAGGAAACGTTCGAGACGGGGATTAGGATTTTACTTGGAGAGAGTTCCCTTCATTTTTAAACATGAGGGTACTATGGTAAATTGGCTTGGGGAGAGGTTCAAAATTAAGTAGAGGTAGGATCAAAAATTAGGTTGTTTTAAAAGGGGTTCATTTATCCAATTTGAACTATTGGTGGGGTCAAAAACCCCAATTTCCCTTCAATTATTTGTTAAAGTCCACTGGACATGGACTAGCTTTCTTCGACAAAGATGGGCCTTCTCGGAATGACTTTCCAGTAACGAGTTCAATGACAAAAGCCCACGATTGGGCCTAATGGCTCTGCACGACGAGCCTAAATAATTGGGCTTATTTGCTAATAACGAAAGCCCAGTTGTAGTTGTTATGGGCCCAACCCAACCTCAAGCATTTGATCTCGGCCGTTCGATGAATAGAATAATCTCAGCCCTTGCTTTCATACTTTTATAAACAGCCCTTCTCCATGAAACCCTAGTCTTCATCGGCTTAAAATCACATTCTCATCCACTGAACTGCCGATCGCAGCTTTCCAGCACCTCCGAGTATGCTTCTCTAACTACAATGTTTCGCCCGTTTCTCTTTGCTATTACTTCTTAATACTCTGTTTTTCATTTCATTCTTTCGGAATTTTTGAATTTTAGTTCTCTTTTTTTACTTTTACGAATCGTTCCATGTTAATAATTGTTAAGTTTAGTGGCCCTATTGGACGATGGTGATAGTTAATATCGTATCTGATCGGCTTTGGCATTGTGAAGCATTTGTGTTATTTGATCGATTCTGTTAATGTATGTTTATGTGTGGGGTGGAGGCCAAGATTTATGGGTTCAAATTCTTATTTTTCTAATGCGAGGAATCTAATAAGTTTTCGACTTCCATATTTAAGTCTTCTAGTCTTGTGGGTTTCCTGGGATGCTGGGATACTATGATTTTCTATTTTAACAATTTGTTAGTTGTCCTTTATTGTTTTACGCTCTCTGAGGGGTTTTTTTTTTCTCCTTATGTCGTTGTCTTGTTAAGCTAGATTTCTCAAGATGTATACGGCCCTGAAAAAGATCCACAAGGACAAGGATGTTGAACCTTCTGAATTCGAGGAGTCTGTTGCTCAGGTTGTTTGAGTAAAGATCAGAAATCTTAATGTTTATTCAATTGTCTTTTATTATCTGCATTTCTGATGTTTGCAAAATTTTTCAGGCATTCTTTGATTTGGAAAACACGAATTCGGAGCTGAAAAGTGACCTGAAGGATCTGTACATTAATTCAGCACTGTAAGTGTACTTGGTTGACATTTAAATGACTTGTTTTTATCACAATGAGCAGTATGTTATTTCTCAATTCTCATTATGCTAACATTGATGTCTTATGCATTGCAGTCAAGTTGACGTTTCTGGAAACAGGAAGGCTGTTGTTATCTATGTTCCCTTTAGATTGAGGAAGGCTTTCCGCAAGATTCAGTTGAGGCTTGTTCGTGAGCTAGAAAAGAAATTCAGCGGAAAGGTAATGAAAGGTGTATTTTTGCTTTTGTAATTTCTCTTTTAGTTCTTCAATGGAGCAGCATCAAGTTTCTAGTGTTTATCGTCAGCTAACTTGCTAGATGATATTAGTGACATTTGGATAATTATTTTTAGGTTCAAGAGAGATGTTTTGCAAATTTCTATATTGTCTTTTATGTATGTTATTTCATGCAACTGAATGACCTCTTGCTTTACCCTACGTATTATTCATGACATAGTAAAAATTTATTAATAAGCAGCTTAGTTAGACATCAATTATTAGAGTGATGCTATTTCTCCATGATATTCTCTTGTTTATGGATAGAGATGGACGTGTATACAAGTTGGTCATATTTAAGGTGTGTTTTCTTGCTTCAATTTCTTATGTGATTGTATGTCAGGATGTTATTCTGATTGCTAACCGGAGAATCTTGAGACCTCCAAAGAAAGGGTCAGCTGTTCAAAGGCCTCGCACTCGTACTCTCACTTCTGTGCATGAAGCAATGCTAGAAGACATTGTTTTGCCCGCCGAGATTGTTGGGAAACGGATCAGATACAGGGTTGATGGATCAAAAATCATGAAGGTAAATGCATTAGAAGATATTTTCCTTATTTCATCCACGTAGCTAGTATGAAAATGGAAAGATGTGTGTTATTTTTTTTTATAATCACATTTTCTCAGTAGATTTTTAGATTAAACTGTTAAGATATCTATTTTACTTCATCTACATAATTCTATTTATTGGAAGGCTCGACAAATACTATCCTATCATCTGCCTTTACTGTTTAGTCTGTTGCCAAACTGAATTAAAAACCAATGCTGAAACCTACTGCTTGAAACTTTGAGCCAGCCAACTAGTTTTTTATTTTTGAATTTTAAACTCCTCAAACCTTCCAATGTATGTTGCTCAATTCAACCAAACCGTTCTTTTCTCCGAGTTTTTGCTTCCATCCCCCTATTACTGTTGTCAGCCACACTTGTGTCTCATGGTGGTGAATTATTATCCCCTACTTGCTTACTGTGTATCTTCTATTACAAGTCTTCTGACCCGTTGGATCTTCTTGGGGCAGGTTTACTTGGACCCTAAGGAGCGGAACAACACCGAGTACAAGTTGGAGAGTTTTGCTGCAGTTTACAGGAAGCTTTCTGGTAAAGATGTTGCCTTTGAGTTCCCTATTACAGAGGCATAAACTCCTTATCCAATGTGATACCGTTTTAGATGCATTTAGTTGGAAGTCATTCAAATTTTTGATGTTGAGAACGTTTGAGTGAAGTATTAGATTCTGTTTTATGATTTTTATTTTGGCAAAGCAAATTGATTTATGGATGCGTGGTGGTTTTAGTTCGATAGGTTTTGAATGTCTTATTAAGTCTTGTTATATCTACTATTATATTGGTCGAGCTTTTTATTGCTGCCTTGAACCTAAACTAGGCTTTTTGTTCAACTCGAACTTTTAGAAAATACCATTGGAAAAACGTTATCATTTGAATAAATTCTTTAGCTTTGGAATTTTGAAGCTGTTATTTTGCTCTTAACTTGGAAATGAATTTTACTATTGGTTTTGAAAATGAGTCAATCTAGAAATGTGAGGCTTCATATCTCATCTGGTATGATGGAGTGGTTAATAAGGTATGAATGTTAGACTAATATTTTAAATGTAATACAACTCCAATTTTGTCCAAGTTATTCTATCACTATCTTAGGTGAAAATTTCGTCGTTAACTATGAAAATCATAAGATAATCTCACCACTATTTGTGAAAGCCAGTCTAGAATACACGCAAAGTTACATCGATGCATATTGACCCCTTTAATTCTTATTTAACGTATAATGAGTTTGTAAAATTTTGCTCCCCTAATGAAAATTTTGCAATTCGCTTGAACAAGATTCTTATTGATGTTACCCAAAAATGAAAAGAATGAGTGTACAAAAGCAATATTAAGTAGTGTTAATTCATGCACAACAGAAGTGATCATCTGCCTTCATCAATAGATGAAATAGACATGGAATTTCTTGAATAATCCTCCACGAAACTACTAGCAGCAGAAGCTTTGGTAACGACAGTTTGTGTACTAGGATTTGTATTGGTGAAAGCTGAAGTAGAGGTAGTCGTCCAACGTGCTCCTCGACCTTGAATTCCTGGTTTCCCAGGTCGCGGCAATGTGAACGAGTCACTGGAAAGCATGAGATGAATAGTGTTCATATCAGGCCTTTCTGGAACACTCGCTTGGCAACATAACAACCCCAACTGAATGCACATAGCTGCCTCATCTGCATTGCATTTTGTAAGGCTTTGATCAACTAATTCTAAAATCTTCCCTTCTTGATAAAGCAACCATGCCTGTTGTAGAGATACTTGTTTAGTTAATTTATACCTTTTCTAAAGGAACCTCATATAATAACTACAAGGTCAAGAGCATTCTGCAAAATAGTACTTTCCAGTCTCGACTCATTTCAGTAGTTGGAGGTTTATAATGACTGGTGGAACAATCATGAGAAGGTAACTTACATATCCCAAGAGGTCGGCCTTTTGTACGCCGAGCCGACTTCCTTCCACTAACAATCTCTAATACCAAGATGCCAAAACTGAAAACATCACTCTTCACAGACAAATATCCATGAATTGCATATTCGGGTGCCATATAGCCACTGCATCCATCAAAATTTATAAAAATTTTGAGTTCCAGAAAAATACCAATCAGTAGAAGGATGAATTAACTCAATTTAGGAATCAGGTAATATTTGCAGATTCGTGTAGTAAAATTTACTTACTGAGTACCGGCGATCTTAAATGTATTCAAATGGGTGTCATCCCCGGGAAAAAGTCGCGCCAATCCGAAATCTGAGATTTTTGGATTCAATTGATCGTCTAGTAATATGTTACTGGCTTTGACATCTCTATGTATAATTCTTGCAGGAGCCTCTTCATGCAAGTAGAGAAGACCTCTCACAATACCAGCAATTATATGGAACCGTGTTGTCCAATCTAGGGATGGTGATTTATTTTTATCTGTCATAAAGTCAATTTAATTATGATTTACTCCCATTTTGCAAGAAGAAGTTAAATTATCACCAACTGCAATAAAGTACATATAAATATCTACATTACGATAAGCAAAATTTAAGGATTCTTACCGAAGAGAAAGTAATCAAGGCTTTTGTTTGGTAGGTACTCATATACAAGCATCTTTTCAGGTCCTTCAATGCAACAGCCCAACAAAATAACCAAATTTCTGTGCTGAATTCTCAGTAGAAGTTTCACTTCATTACTAAATTGCCTCACTCCTTGTCTTGAATCTACTGATAGCTTCTTGACTGCTACTTGTTGCCCATTTGGCATTAACCCCTGTACATTTAGCAGTTCTACATTCATTAGACCACCATCTCTAAACTTTCTCTCAACCAAAAGCAGGGAAAAGAGTGATTTTGGAATCGGGAAGTATCCAAGTCAGAGCGTAAAGAGCAGCTGCTTAAAACTTCATCATTTTCCCAAATATAAAAGGGCTTCAGGTCAACATGACAGAGAATCATTAGAGAACTTTTAGGACCTAATATGTGTTTCAGCTAACTTTTCATCATCTGGGCTTTCAACAAAAAATATTGATGGGTAACATTCTATCCATCCTGATTTTTGAGGATTTTCACATACAAAATAACTGAAAATATCTTTGTTCATTGGGCTAGAATTAACAATCAACAGACTTGTAAGATATTAATATCTCAGATAACTTGCGAATATTTTAGACCAGGTGGGAAGGCAGTCCTGAGGGGTCATAAACAACGCCGGAAACTTGGCCTTTTAATCACTATGTGCAACTATCCAAGTCATATTCAAACCTATTGTGATAGTTCATTGAATTGTGTCATGAACATTCATCTTCACAGTTAAGGGAAATAAGTGCACATATACTAAATTGACCTAAAAAGGTTCCCAAAAGCGAGTTGCGAGTAATTGCCCTTATGTAAAGAACGAATTCAGAATTATACCTCCTACAAAAAGAAAAAAAAATCAGAACCACCCAGATAATATCGTTAGGGGTAAGAATTTTAGTAACCTGTCCTGCATTGAAAGAGAGCAAATTTCAAGACTTCCTTTTATAGGAAAAAGAAAGATTTTAAGACAATTTTAGCAGCAGTGCAGTGATCGTCTTCCTGTATCCCATCAAAGATGAGGCTCAAAGCAGGGTGGATCTACACTTGGAGCACTAATGAATAGTATTAATGCAATCTGTTGACATATGTTCATTAATAGTGCAATCTATCGCATGTACAAGTTTGCACCCTTGACTAGGATGTCTACTGTAAGGATTCATTGCCGTGGAGTTCGGTTCAATCAGCTTTCCACTACCCTCTCTAGTTGAGTGAGTGACTAGTGAGTGGCCTTTGAGTTATCTTGGACTACCCCTCAGTGGCAATCTGAAATAATTGGTGCTTTGTGATCCATGTAACTTAGAAGGTAAAGAGAATGCTTGATAGATGGAAGAAGGCATGCATTTGTAAAAGCGAAGGTTGATTCTTACAGAGATTTTTTCCCGTCCCTATTTATTTATTTTTAGGTAATAAACAAGTTCGTTTATGAATCAAATATACAAATGGTAGGTAAGCTTTTACACATAAAACTAAGGGCGTTTAGAAAAATATTGAGGAAGCTAGCAATCTTGTGCATCGGAAGATCACCGATTCACCAGCCATGGACCTTTATTTCCACTCTTTCAAAGTTTAGGAACATGAGAGAGGAGGAAATAGAGAGCACCCTTATTGCCAAATAAGGACTTATCCTGTTGGTCCACGTTTACCTTTTAGACATGGGCAATGAAAATTTTCTTTTGGAAAAACTTAATGTGAACGATGGTATTCAGAAAAGGCATCCTATGATGCCTTACCATCAAGGATATGTCATGTGCAATAGAGAGGATACAGGCATCAATATCTTAACATCCGTTGCTTTTCTAGAAGAACCATTTGGGAGAAATTTTAAACTTTCCCTTCCCTTGGAACCTATACTGTTCTTAAATAATAAAGTTTGAACCAACTTTCCATTTTTTCTTTTTTATAATAATATTTTGGTTATTTAAGCACTGTTTTAAAGGAAAATTTTCAGTTTTTATTCTCAAGGAGGATGTTTTCTAAATTGGACGGTTTGTAAAGGTGCATTGTGCACTACAAATCTCTAATCACAAACCCGTGATTTTGGAAGGAAAAACACCATTGATTATTGGTTCTAAAAAAACATAAAAAGGACTTTAAAAATAGTTTACCATAAATGTTTTCAATTTTTTTAGTCTAAAACACATTTTATTTTCCAAAATAATTTCCAAACAGCTACTTAGTTTAGTCTTTCATTCTTTCTGAACCACTTATCTACAGTTCTTAATTTGGTCATATAATTCATTGTCAGTTTTTTACTTTACCATCTTGGCATGAAATGGGGAAACCAACGATTTGACTTTGAAGTCTGGAAACCGAAGAAAGGCTCCTAAGTTCTAAACATTCCCACGATCAGAGAGCAAGAACATAATTTTTTTTTTCTGAATTAAGACTTCATTAAGCAAGAACATAAAATTAAGACAGTCTTAAAATAAATTGGTAAAATATTAATAGCCAACACTAACTGAACACAGAAAAAAATCCGTTCAGATCCGAAATGTCATTTTCTAAGAACATTCTTTATTTAGTTAATTTAACGGTAGAATTGAACTTTAGCTCATTGATCCGAAGTGTTATGGTTATGATTAATTAAGAGGGAATGGATTTGAATCTCATGTTGGCCACCTCCTCTCATAGATATCAAAAAAAAAAACATTAATCGTAGAACTGGTCTGCAAATGTCATCCTACGCTCATTGCAAATATAATACATAAATAATCTTTATCATCAGAAAAATAATATTTATATCTGAAATGGTCGAAAATTTCCAAGTGAACCGTCAATGCCACGTTGACAGATTGCAATAGCTTTTATATTCGACCGCAAGTAATTTACTAGAGCCACTTGACTATGGAACTGATCCGAATCTCTAAATTAAAATAAAAAATAAAAAAAACTGATTCAAATGGATTGGGAGGAATTTCTGAGCCTGCATAATTATCATCGATGGGCTTCATCGACATCCATAATCATAACAGGAGGCTAGAGTTGCAACCAATCAACACTTCGAATATGAAAAATTCGAGACCATTTTACATCGGAAACAAGCAATTGGAAAGCACGGTTCGGGAGTAAATACTAAATATGTTCATCCGGGGTCGAGAAATAAGAAACATAGCAAAGATAATCAACATTCCAACTTCCAAGAATGCGCAACTATAATTAGGTCTAAACAGACGAAGCGTACCTTGTAGACCGGTCCAAACCCTCCATGTCCGAGCTTATTGGCCTCTGAGAAGTAATTGGTAGCAATTTGCAGAGCGCTGAGTTCAAAGAAGATGCCCGAGGACACATCTTCATCATCTGCTTCATCCGCACCTCCTGAATTAGCTGCTTTAAGTCTCTTCTGCAAGCAGGCACAGAGAGATGACAAAAGCCCCATCGAAAGCATCAAACAACGCCGCCGGCACTTCGGCGATTGCGCCGATGAGCTCGTTCCAGCCGCTTCTTCTTCTCGATCAGCTGGCTGCGAGCGCGGGCAAATTAAGCATCGATCGGTCAAGTTGACGCCAGAAGCGGAGAGCCAACGAGAAGATTGTACTGAATTAGAAGTTTCTCAGAGCACCCGCCCAACTGCTAATGGCTGCCTCGATATTAAGGCCCCAGAAGTCCCGGTTTAATTATTTATGTAAAATAATTTGTCCTTTTTTTTATTTTGTTTATTATTATTGTTATTTTTTTTTCTCATCGAACATAACTTGACTTGTGCTTTTTGACAGCCATTGGCCACCAAGGAGGTTGTCAAACGTAAAATACAACCGAGTCGGACAAAATAATAAATTAATAATGGTAGTTGGGTGACTTGGTAAATTTCGTGAAAGTATTTGTTTTCTAGAGGTAGTCAAACTTTACAAAAATAAAAATATAATGTAACATTAATAAGCGTTTTTCTTCTATGTCTGGTGATTGAGATACTAGTAGCATTTTTTTTTTGTATGAATTTACTTTGTTTCTTTTTTAATATTACAATTAGAAAAATGCTATGATCTTTAAATGAAATTGTCAAAGTCAGTATTATATGTATGATTCTTTAATTATCTAATTCGTTAATTTTGTATCCAATTAATTAAAGGATATTTGGTTAATTATATATATACCTCATCATCTTTGTATTTATTTGATACAATGCTCTAATAACTTTCACAGTTTAGTATAATAATATTCATTATCTTAACCACCTTCGTATTATTGCATCAAAGTGTGAATGAAGTTCCAATTCATCTTCTAACTAATGACGAATCAACTTGTGATTTTGCAATAATTGAAACTCAACTCGATTCCTTATCTCCTCGACCATTCAATTTGTCCAACAATTGTGTTAGTAACTTGACGATTAATTGACGTAAACAATTATATTTATTGGAGTAGGTCAACGTTAACTCCTCTCTCAATAAATAACTATTGGGAACGACAAAACAAACACAAGTAGCATCATTTTATTATTGATTACATTTTAATGGTTTAACGAAAACGTTTTATTTATGTTTTAATTAATTAAAACGTTACAAAATAATAATAAAACATTAAAATATAAACAATAATAAAATGACATAACTTATTTTTGTTTTGTGATTCCCAAAAATAAGATTTATTGATGGTACGATCAAGAAACCAGATAACAACATGCTTGTAGTATGAAAGCATAGCCAATTAAACGATCATCTAACTAGTCTAATACAAAGTTAACAAACTACAGTTTACTTCTTTTTCAATCAGACTAATACGATTAATTGAAGATTAATACATACACTTTTTAAATGTGAAATTGACTAATTGATCAAAGTATAAAATGTAATAATCAACCGACTTTTTCGTAACTACATCAGTTACACATTTGCAAATAGGCTATATGGGTAACTTTAATCGTGGGAAAAAAACCAGCATAAATATAGCTTAAGATTTAATTACTGATGCAAGTATTTTTACCTCATATATGTGATATAATATTTAAAAAGAAAATAACTCGTAAATCAGGTTCTTGCCCAAATAGACCTTCGTAAATGTCAAATAAATGGCGGCGAGGGACAGGTCAAAAATCTACCAAACGCGGGCAGGTATTTATGCAAGTGACCCAAAACAGTGCCATTTTTCCAAATGAAATTTCACCACGTTGTCAAGTATAGGGTCAATTCCGGAAGTTTCTCGTGACATTTATCGGAAAGCCGTGGAACACGGACTCTCAGCACCTGCTTTTAATTAATCGAAGACCATCAACAAACCGCACACAAACAAATATTTCCTTTTCTTTTATCAATATTCTTAATAAATTAATATATTTTTTAAGTATTAAAATGAAATATCTTTAAAATGTATTAATAAATTCAAATTCAAAACAAGAGTAAACGTTCCTAAACCGAACTAAAGTTAAATATTGGTCACTTTGAAAATTTTGCGCCGGCAGGAAATGTAGGATTTTTTTAGTGCAAAAGAAATTTAGGATTTTAAAGAGAGGAAATAAATTTTTTTATTCAACCGAAATATTGAATTTCATTTGTTAACTAAATATCACCCAAAGTATTGCATAAACCGAGAGGAAACCATACTATAGACTATTTTAACTCATGAATTTTGCTTAATTAGTCAAAGTATCTATCTTCGACAACAAAAAAATTTCTATCATCTATTCCCACGTATTGTTATACTAAAAAAATTATTCTATTGTCATTAGATTATAAATTTTAAGAAGATAAATTGGAGTACTTTTTATGTTATTTATGTAAATATTTAGACGAGAATAAAGCCCTATCCGTATCATCTCAAATAGAAGCTCCATCTATTAAAATAAGATGAACAATTTTACCAATAATTTCTTTTTCTAAATAATATTTTAATTACTTTCCGAATCAAGAAAGAGGAATAGGGAAGTAAATGGTTGCACGTAGAGCTTATGAGAATTAGGGAAGTGAGAATTGGGAGTTCAGTATTGGCTGGCCTCTCTGGCCATACTCTTTTGTTTGAGTTATGAAGTATTTTCTTTAGAAAAAAAAAACTACTTCTTTTATAAGTAATATTTTAATTATTCTCAGAAAGAGGGATAAATTATACCTAAAGAAAAACAGCTTAAAATATTTTATTTTATATACGGCAGAGATTTCAACTTCCGATAAAAAAAATATATGCTTTAATCATTTAATCCAATTCAGCATATTTTCTCTCTTTTTAAATACAAACACAAACTAATTTGCCTTCTCATTGGAGGTAAAGGACCCCACTTTATTAATTAAAAAAAAAAAAACTTTATTCAATTTCCAAAATTACCCTCACAAAAAAGCTGAAATGACCTCCTTGCTTGTGCAACTGTGATATGTTCTTCTATTCTGTCCGCCACGCCTGACGCCCGTATCCACCATTGAAGATCATCGCAAGTCTTTGCTGTGAAGCTTACTGATGGGAGTAACGATCTAGGTTTTCAGATCGAAGGAAATGTTTATCTTTATCTCGAAAGGAAAGCGAAGCTGACAAGACTTCTCTTCAAAAGAAAACAGAATGAGATCATCTTCGGAGAGAATTAACATCGCCGCCAGTACCCGGAGGCTCGATGTTGACAATCGATTTCCTCTTCGTTATTACTATCGAGTCGCCGATAATATTTTGAAACAGGTGACTCCGCCTCTTGAATTTCGCGTTCTAATTTTGCCCACCAACGTGAAATTGAGATTTTTTTGACGAGCGTTGAATTTGGGAGGGCTTATAAATGCATATTCTTTCCTTTTATAAATAATAGATTATCTCGGGAATTCGATCTTGTAGTTTTCTCGCATGGATTATAGCTGCATTAAGTCGAGTAACGCAACGGGGGCTGTTGGAAATATTTTTGTAAAAGATTATCACAAAAGATTGACGAAGTGTCCAGGAAACCAATCGATATTCTTTATACTGGGCGTCAACAAATATACCAATGTTCTTCACAGTCAATAAACAAAAAACTACGATATATGTAGAAAATTTTATGGTTATGCGGGACGCTATAAAAGTGTATTGGACGAGTCTCTAAGCAGATTGAAGTTATGCGTGCAAAGCTTCGCTAACTTTTGATTTCAAAAAGAGCATATTTGTTTTTAAGTTAGAAATGGGTGTTTAGCACGGGGGAGCTGGTTTGCTTTTAAGTCGTTTAATCGAATGTGTAGTTTTCTCGCCTGTTAGACTTCACGTTCCTCACTGCCTAACACAATTTACATTTCAGGCTGACATCTTTCGAGCAGAGAAGAACATAATTGATCTTTATGTCATGTTAATGAGATTTTCCAGGTAAGAACCTAAAATTAATGTCATCGAGTTCTAAAGAAACTATAATTTAACAGTTAAGTGCACTTGTGTAATTGAGATTTATGTCTTCTGTATTTGTACTTGGTATTTTTAAAAATTAACAGAATTGATTCAGCCAGTATGTTTGAGTTAGTTTGTAACTAGCTTCTTAATCATTATGTAGTCCTATAAGTATGTTAGTACCTGATCTACTTTTCAGTTCAAGAAATGAAAGATTAATTGATATCCATTATTTGTCTTTTTTGTTTGTGGGTATGTAGTTTGTGATTTATATATTGAAATTTACGGAAGCCGTCTTTCTTTAACCGCCATTCAGATTAGATAACGTTAGGTGTTCCATTCAAGATCAAGAATAACCCTAAATACATTTGGTTTTTTCATGCTTCAGTTTGGTCACCGAGACTATACCTCGCCATCGGGAGCATGGAACAACTCCTAAATACCAAAAAAACTATTTTAGAAAGGTAAATGACGCCTTTGGTGCAACTAATAAGCATTAAATTTGTGTTGCTGCATTTTATCCACTTTGTTTGTTCGGCAGAGGCTATTGAACGCTTTGAGCGAGCTTGAAGAATTGAAGCCAGCAGTTCAAAGAAAGGTGGATGAAATAAATGGAAAACAAAAACATCAAGTTAATGGGCGGGGTAATCAGCATCACAATGGTTCACGTTCATTGGAATGGGATTCTGGTGGAAAGCAATGGCTTACTTATAATGGTACAGCTAAGGTATAGTCGTGTTGTTACATAAATTTACTTTTCCTTTCAAGAACCTGACCATTGCCATTTTTAACACAACTGTTATTTATACTCCATGAAAAAATATAAGAAATTTGGTTTCTATATGCTGTCTTTTCTCTGACAGGATGGTAGATCAGCCGCTAGAGAAATTGCTCGTCAGGGTTCAGGGCCTCAACAATTTTCATATTCCAGGTCCGTGGATGAGAAGTTCTCCAGTTTGTGCATGTCTATAATCTAGATGTTTTCAAATTCTTCATTATAATATTGAACAAGCTTACAATAGATAGCATCCGTTATTTTAAGCATGCAAGTATGGCAGAATTATTTATGCTTTTTTTGGAAGCTACATTAAGCTCACAGTTCTAGTCTTGTTAACGAATATGGGTGATGTTGATACTATACGAATCTTTGTTGTCCTCATTCCTCATGCTTGTATCCTTGTAGACCTATTCATATCCCACTTCCCAAGGAGGAAACATTATCCCGTCATTCTATTTTGGGTCCCAATGGGCTTCATGGCCAGTGGCAACCACCTATCGTTGATAAAGGGGTATTTTCATACTTGGTAATTTTTTTTTGTGGTTTCCTTAGAAACACACTGATAGACATTGTCAATGTAGGTTCAATATCCACGTATTTTGGATCTGTCTCCTATTGAAATTCCGAGGTTTGTCTTCTAATTGAGTTTCTAAAAGGTCCAACCTGCAACTACATGTAATCCTTACAATGTGCTCAAGTCATCACCCATTAGGGCTACATGTTCAATCAAGTTCTTGCAGTTTCCAGTACTGCCTCCATGCTTTTTATTATGAAGATTTTATTGCCATGATATCTTTATTTCCTAAAGAAGGAGTTTTCCTCTACTGATTTGTTTGTAACCTTTTTTTCGCCCCATTTCCCACATAAACAGCTTACAACAATCAAAAGAAACCAAACTTACAATAGAAAAAGATCTTGGAAATGTGGAAAAAGAACGATCTGATACAGATTCAATATGCACCCAGAATGAGGATCCTCAGATACATAATGCTATGGAAAGAGGTTCCTTGATCTCCTTTGAAAAAGTTGAAATGCATGCCCCTATTGAAATTGTGAGACAGCCTTCTCCTCCACCTGTACTTGCTGAAGTACAGGATCTGATACCTGCAATGTCACCTCAAGTTCCTGAGGTAGAATGTGCACGAGGCATTTCATTGTCAGATGGTTTTGTTCATCCAGAGGCTTCTATGCAATTGCACATTGTGAGTTTTCTGACCTTCGTTTGTTGGTTCACTTTATATGCCTTCTATTTTCCAGTTCTTTCAGGAATAGCAGGCAAGTCCTGAAAAGAACCAGCCATAAAGATAGCAAGTCTTATCTGTTATTTGTTAGATTATGTGCATATGAGTACATCATCTTTTGCTGAATATTTGGAAAATTTAGGGGCATTTTGCCTGGATGGACGTTTTAGATTGTCTTTCATTCTAGCAATTTCGCCTTTTGCAGTCAACCACGATGATGGACGGCTTCATGAGGCTAGCCAAGTCAAATACTGCCAAGAATTTAGAAACTTGTGGTGTTCTTGCTGGTTCACTTGTATGTTTTACTATTTTTCACCCTGCATATTTTTACAATTCTTATCATTATTGGCTGTTCATTTGCAACTCTTGATCAAAGTTCAACTAATGACTCTTTTTGCAGAAAAACAGAAAATTTTATGTTACTGCACTCATTGTACCAAAGCAGGAATCGACATCTGATACTGTATGTCTATGTGATGTCTGTTGTTAGATACTAGTTAATTTACATTTCATTCATCCAAGGAGTATAGATTATTAAAATATTAATCATCTGATCATCAGTGTCAGACGACCAATGAGGAAGAGATATTTGAAGTGCAGGATAAGCGATCTTTATTCCCACTTGGGTGGATTCATGTAAGAATTCTGGTTTCATATTGTAGTTTATTGTATTATCATCACTTGGTACTTATTTAGTAGCACGTCTTTTAGGTCTTCTTCCGCAGTATTTTTTATGAACTCTTCGTTGGATTGAAATTCATTTCCAAGTTCCAAACTATAGACTTATTTCCTTTCAAACATGGCACTTTCTTAAAATAGGCTGTAAACCATGATAACAACTGTTCTAAAAACAACACTTCTATATATTATTCTTATCGGTTGAATAGGAGAGAGAAAAGGATTCAACCCTTGAAACCTAGAAAGTACATTCTGCATTCCAATAGTCCAAATGCTTCTCATTCTATTTTCTGCGAGAACATAGAATCTAGGATAATAGAGGCACAAAAGGAGACTCGTCTATCCAATCATCTTCCCAAAATCTAATAGAAGCTCAATGTGAGGTATATCCTCACTATGAACTTCATTATTTGATTGAAAACAAAGAGAGCCTGTAAGCTTTAGACAGCAAACCCACCAATTCGAGAGGGTGGGGAATCTCTCCTACCTTCCTTCTATGCTCTAGGCACTGAATTCTAGACTACCCTTCCTAACCAATCCTCCTATTTATTCTCACATACACATGGCTAAGGCCTATTATTTCTCTCTCCTGGCCATTATGGCCCTAATTTCCCTTCTTGCCCTTCCTGCTATACGTCATCACAATAGGGGGCCTAACACTCTATTCTTACCTTAAAAAATGATTTCTCCATAATTTTTCCATGGAAATTTGAGATAGAAAACCAAGAATTCTTTTGATGTTGGTCTCCCCTTTGGGAGTTGATGATGTTTGATTTAGCGCAAAAGACAGGCAGAAAACTGACAAATGTTTTAGTATTATACATCAATTGCTACTGACATTCCACTCCGAGGAAAATCATTTTAGGTGCAATAAAGATTTGGTGTTTCAAACTCAAATCATGTTCTGTTAAGGAATATCCAATTAGACTGCTCGTACATGACTGAGTGCCTGTTTGTTTTGTTTGTTTCGGACATGTATATCGATTTTCAATGCTAATGTTTCTTAATCTGTTTTCAACGTCTTAATAGTTGATAATATGTGTATGAATTGTGATATTTATGGCTATTATATATATATATATCTTATTTCATTGTTCCTATTGTGTAATTTCCAGACGCATCCTTCACAGTCATGCTTCATGTCGTCGGTTGATGTGCACACACATTACTCATATCAGGTATCTCATTTTCTGCAAAACATAAGTTAACATGTTGGATGTGGAGGAATACTTCACAAATTGAAACTTTACTTCCCTGTTGCATGAACTATCACTATTATAGTTTGTAAGAAATGGAATTGGGTTTGCTATGGAACGTTATAGCTCCCGGTCAACCTTTCCAACTATTGTTTTAACTTTCTTTGTCACTCTAGACACAGATGAGGGGTAGAGAATTTTTTCTTTTAGAGGGAAGTTCGGTCCCTATTCCCCTGCCCATGCCCTCATGCTCTCTCAGGAAATTTTCTCAAGTTCCCTTGCCCGTTATCTTGTTTGTCTTATCTGGGGTAACTTTTCCTCTGGTGAGGGGAAAAAGGGAAGAGGAATGGGTGATACTCCGACTTGAATCAGGAGATATTTGAGGGAAGAGAGAGGAGGACTAGGAGGGGCGGGGTCATTGTGGAAAAGGATGTTTCTAAGGAGGAGATAGACTTGGCGCAGGATGAACAAGAAAATAAAAATTTGCATATGCAAAGTCGCTAGAAACTTAAAGGAGTGAGGGTACTGTTTGGTTCTCGCAAATACTTGGACCTTACAGTACAGTTATTTTAAAATCATATGAAACTATACAAATTTGTTTCTTCATTTCTTCCTATCTTTTAAGGTTTTAAGCTGTTGCTCATGAAGCTAATGTAGACCTTAATTTGCAGGTTATGTTGCCCGAAGCTGTTGCTATTGTGATGGCTCCCAAAGATAGTGCAAGGTATGATCATAAACCAGACTCATCGCTTAGATAGGATTTCATTAATAGTTACGATTATGTTGGAACAGTCTTAACATATTCTTTCTAAGAATATCCACCCTGATATGAACAGAACCCATGGCATTTTCCGGTTGACAACCCCGGGTGGCATGTCAGTTATTCGGCAATGCCAACAACGTGGCTTTCACCCGCATGGTCAGCCTCCTGATGGCGGACCCATTTACAAAACCTGTACAGATGTATACATGGACCCCAATTTGAAATTTGATGTCATCGATCTTCGGTGACCACTACCATTGGATTCAAACTGGTAATTTTGTGGCATTGAAACAACCTAATTGTTCGTACAGATCTTAAGTTCTACCACTAGAGGCTAGCTCCTTTAACTTTGTTCATACATACGCTTCACCTCCAGAGGTAATGTTGGTCAATCTTCTTTTAGCTCGAGCTTTTGTGTACCAAGTAATTTCCGAATACTGAAAGAAAGAGATCTCATCCAAACGTTATTTCTTGTACAGACATGTTTGCATTGTCTTGATGAGGAAGTCTATACCTTACAATGACTTTAGGAAATATGTTGAGGAAAGGAAACGACTCATGTTAATTGTTAGCAAATGATGTATAGATATTGAGATTCCTTTTGATATGCTGACTGTAAACATTGTTAGTTCATTTCATTTTTGCTTAAGATCGCCTTTTCTGCTTCTTTATTTCTTATTCTATTGAGAATATCGACATTTTGATGATCATCTTTTCGGTGTTTGAATTGTCAAATTCTTGTACAATCTCTCTGAAAGATGTATGAATCTGTGGGGATTGGAAAAAGGATAGTGAAAAGATGGAAGGCAGCAAAAGAGAGGAGGGGTTGAGTTGGAGCTATCTTTAACACTTCAACTTTGCACCTTTGTGGAAGATGTGGTTCTAAAACGGGAGTTTTGGCCTTTCATTTCTTTGCCAATCCTCAAGATACAGAGAAATCAGTGGAATCATTTCTTCGAATCTCAATCTTAAGATTCAACTCTAAAGAATGTTTCGACTGAGCCATTCCAATCACATATTCGATATTGACAATACATTTCATTTTTTGAAAACTAACAAAAGCTGTTGAGTTTACAGTTGTTCCTTGTTCCATTTATTATAGAAGTTGTGGCATTTATAGGTAGCAAGTCTATTCATGCATCCAGTATCCTCAATTTAACCATCAATCTTGATTCACCTCAAGTGCCCTTTTAACTGAACTTATTGATTTTAGGGAGAGGGAGCTTTTCTAAATGTTTTGCACTATGTAAATTAATGGATTCTCAAGTTTTTTTCTTCGTCTTAATATTACAGCAATGAAGATTTGAACTAATAACCCGTCGAGGACAACCGAACCCACCGAATAAATTGTCTTATTATAATGTCGACTACAATTTCCTTCTCAATTGAATGATGATTTTGGTGTCGATCAGTAACTTCCAACCTTTGATTGTTTAGAAGAACTATGGAGATACGAGATACATTAATTTCAAGACATATTGGCCTTGTTTTGTTCTTCAACCCCACCCCACTCCATCAGAGAGAGAGCTTTCTTTTTCATTTCAACCCCCCCTCTCTCTCAAAGAGGGACATGTCAAAGTTTTAACCAAACTAGCTTTTTTGGGTAATTGCCAAACTCTTTCCTCCCACATTGAAACAGGCATGACATGTCAAAAATGGTACTGTACTCCACCAACATTGTTGAATGATTCAACATGAAAGGTTACAGGTTGTTCTGGAGATGAAGGCAGTGATAGAACCCTCTTAAGATGGGTCTCTTGCTGCCACCATAACCACCAAAACAGCACACTCCCAACACAACACATCAGTTAAGGTTCACTCACAGTCACTGTTTTTTTTTTCCCCCTCACTTTCTGCTCTTCATGTTCATGTCCTCTTCAATCATTGCCCTCTGAGCCCATCCTGTTATTCTCTATGACATGACAACAAGATGAGGGTGGCTGTTGGGTGGTGGGTTACAGTGTTGCATCTGAGGACTGTTTGGTCATTTACCTTTTCCCCCTTTTTCCCCTCAAACCAGATTGCTCAAATGGCAAGTTGCTAGAGATCGTCTTTCATCTTCTCCACTGGACCCTACTTCCCATCATTCTCCAACTCACTCAACTCAGATTGTTTTTTACTTTATACCCATTTTCCATGGCTTCATTTGTGTAACAAAGATCAGATCTTTTTAGTGTCAATATGTAGCCATTGGAGAGCTTTTTGACATGAAAGTGGAAATTTTTTTTAATGCTTTAGGACAAAGGAATAGAGAAAAATCCTCAAGGGAAAGGGAAAAAAAGTGAATGTTGGCTTGACTTGAAGCATTCTCCATTTTTATCATTTTTTCATGCTGTAGCTTCTGTCTCAAATAAGCATATTCTAGTGGAGACTGAAATAATAGTAAAAGAACTATGAAAAATGTACTTGTCAAAATCTAAACAAGTACATTTTTGCATATTACTCAATTTCTTCATTAATCAAACATATAACAACTCCTAGGAAATCTAGAAGTAAGTTTAAATAATACCAAATCCCCCAACTGCTCTTCTTCAAAAATTATCAGCTTTGAGAAATTTCTTCCTTAAAGTACACATTTCTAATCCAAGAAGGAAAAGTTCAACTATTTGAAAATAGCACATTCTATAACAGTTGGTGGAAAGAGGTGGTTTGTTACATCTGAAAATTGTAGATCGCTGCTATGAACAGAACCAATCCACTGCTTACACGTCGTGTTTATTAAGTTGTCTATGACCAATCTAAGAATTTCCTATTAGAAGTATAGATACATTATTATCTTTTACTTTGTGCCCATTATGAGAGAAATTAGCTTGGAGTCGTTGATAAGTTTCTCTCAGCTGATTCAACACGGTAATTTTCTTTAACCTTTGATAATGAAAATAATAATAATAAGAATGATGATGATAATAATGTTCAAACAAGCTACCTAATGTTTACAAATTTAGAAAAGATAATAAAGATTTAATATAACGTTGATTATTATTTGCAAATATTAACAATGTCTTAAGATTACTATTTTCCCCTTGAATGATGTAAATTCTGAGTTGGAAAATGAAAACAAGGACTTTTTCTACAGTTTCTTCAAAAAGATGTGGACAGCCTTTGGATTACAGTCAAGTAAGCACAATTGGCAGATGCTGAATTTTGGTCTTTAATACAATATAAAAACTCTAACCATTTCCATTTCCATTTACTTACCATCACGTTCTTCTTTTAAAATGGCCAAAGTCTTGAATCCATCTTCTACTCAAAAGCCAATTCTTGGATTTCCCTTCTTTCTCACTCCTCTATTATTTTCTCTCTGCAACTGCTCACTTGGGTGCCTCTTTTTTCCTTCCTTTGCTTCTCTCTGATGCTATATCTTTAAGCTTCCTTACCCTCTCTATTTCTCTCTCTCTGGGTCTGATATGAACTTTTGGGGTTCCATTTTTGCATCTACTCTATTAGTTTGAACCTTAAAAACTGCGGAAAACAACAAATTTTCCCTGATATTCTTGACTGATATGAGCTATTCTTGTCTCACTCTTGAGTTTCCTCTTCTCTCTCTGACATAGCAGATTCCTTCTCCTTCATTTACTCTGTAGAATTAGGACATTGAGGCGCTGAATCTGGGGTTTTTCTTGGACTCCATCTCTATCTTCCTTGAAACCTGTGAAAGGAAAAATCCTTGTTTTTGTTCTTTTTCCTGTCTTCTGAACTAAAGTTCCATTATTTTATTTTTACCTCTACTTTTTTGACTTTCTTAGCTAGCCCTCACCCATTTTGTCAATTACCAAGCTTTTTCTCACCCTGCTTGAGATCTCATTTTTCTTATCTTTCTCAAGTTGTTGGGTTGTTCTTCCTTGACTTCCACAACCTCCCATTCCTGCAAAAATTTCCTGTTTTTCCTCTGTTTCATAGTCAGAAATTGGAAGCAGTTTAAAGGTGGTGGAGTGGCGGACATCATGTGCTCTGAAACAAGCTCGCCGAGAATATCGTTTTCCCACGATCTCCCCGGCGATGGCAGCCCTCCCGTCGACCAGCATAGGCGGCGGGACTTAACATTGTTGGATTCAAATCTGGAGTTTGAGTTCAGCATTAGCATTGAGCATGAATCTTCTTCCTCTGCAGATGAGTTGTTTAGCAATGGAATCATCCTTCCCATCAAAATTCAATCCCACAAACAATCTAGTCCTTCTGAACCTCCATTCAGAGCTTCACTCCCTCCTCTTGCTCCCACAGGGAATGCAAAGGAAGCAATGAAACAAATCACAGTGGTGAAGAATTCAGCTTCTTCAGATCAGTTTGAACAGAGAGCTTCAGAGTCCAAATCCTTTTGGGGATTCAAAAGAAGTAGCAGTCTCAACTTTGAAAGTAAAAGAAGCTCTCTTTGCCCTCTCCCACTTCTATCACGCAGCAATTCAACTGGGTCAGTGCCAAATCCCAAGTCCAAAAAGTCTAAAGATTCACAAAAGCAAATATCTCAGAAACAGCACTCAACATCGATGAGAAAGTTATCGCCTTCGTCGTCGTCGTCTTTTAATCAATATGCAATAAATCTAAAGCCTCAAATGAACAAGACTCAAGGAGGAGTTTATGGCAATTATCATTGCATTGGCCCTGTGTTGAATGTGCCTCCAAAGTTCTTTGGTTTGGGTTCACTTCTGCGATGTGGGAAAGATAGAAAGAGTAAGACATGATTTGTTCATCATTTTTTATTTGATATTTCTTTCTTTTTCTGTGAGTTTAATCTGTGGATTTGCCAGGGAATTATTATAGTTTTGTTGTCAGGTTCTATGGTGATTTTCGTGGGAAATTATAATCAACATGTAGGGCCTTGTATGTAGACAAAAGCTATCCTAAAGAAGAAAATAACACATTTTCCTTTTTTGAATTCTCTTCATCTGAAAGGATGCTTTACTTAAAATTTAAGGGAATTTAGATTTAGTCCTTGTCTACACTAGTTGATAGAGCCTTTTAAGATGTTTAATATAATAGAATTCTTAAATGTTTCTGTTTTGTATTTAATAGGTTACGTATTATAAAAAATGTCCAATAAATCTCTAAACTTTTAAATTTGTGTCGAATAAGTTCTTAACCTATTTAAAATTTTGAAAAATTAAAAGATTTTTCAAAGCAAATTTGAATTTTGTGTCTTATAAGATCTTAAACTTTCAATTTTGGGCCTAATAGATTCGTGAATTTTAAGAAAGGTTATGTCGGTCAATTACTTAATTAGGCAAATTGAAACTTAATGAACTTATAAAACATAAAATTAAAAATTTAGAGTTTTAATAGATATTTTCTCAAATTTAAGGACTAAACTTGTTCAGATTTAATCTTGTCTTGATCCACCACAAATGGTAAATTTGAAAAAAGAATCTCACTTGTCAAATTTTAAATTTAAAGGGTTAGTTTTAATGTAAAACAACCCAAGATAGTATTATTGATATCAAAGTAAAATTGTATGAATAAATTCAGCATTGAATATTAATATTAAATAAACTAAAAGATGTTATATCGATATCTATCTCCAACTATGATTATGAGTTCGAGTCGAGTATTTTTATTGTACTTAAAATAAATAAATAAATAAACTTTGAACATTTGACTCAACTTTCTAGATTTGAAACATTATTTTAAGTGGAACTTGATCTTTTTTTTTTCCTTTTGACGCACACTGATTTCTTGATTTGACTGCAAAAATTTTAAAATAAAAAGGGTAATACATGTTTTCACATTTGAACGCAGGATAGGGTCTAGGGAGGAGATGGAAAGAGTGGAACGAGGAGACCAATCTTTTCTTTCTTTGGATTAAAATATTATTTTCCTTATAATATGTCGGGGTGGGGATTCGAACTCATGACCACTTGAGCTATCTTCGATTTGACTTAAAAAGTGATAATTTAGTTATCCTTTCAAAATTTTAATACAAATTTTACACCAAACAAACTCTTTAATATATGTAAATTTTACATTTAAAAAAAATAAATTGATTGTAATGTCGTGTTAAAGTTGAAAATACAAAGATTATAACGAACATTTTTAAAATACAAACACTCAAATGAACGAATGTTAAAATAGATGAACCAGTATTTTAATTTTTTTTCTCCCAAAGTACTTTTGCATCTCACGGATTGTGGTATTTTGCTTATTATTTAAAGATTGGAAATTTAATTTTCATTGCCACATTTATTTTGAAACTAAATTTTTATTTGTTAAAATTATTTTTTTATTATTATGTTTTTGAGATAAAGTGATACTTCATTAAATTGAAATTTGGGCCCCACGGGCTACAGAGTTGCGACAATCCCTAATTGCCTCTTGCAGAAGAATTTAAAAATTGTCATTTTTTTTTGAAAAATAATTAAAAAATTGTCTTGAAACATGACTTTGCAGTTTGTCACATGATAATGACAGTGTGTCTTCAAAACACGATTTTGCCCACGATTTTTTTCGGATATTTTATAAATATAATATAATTATTTATTATTATTATTATATATTTATCTGATTATTTCCAATATTAATATTTGCATTTATCAGATAATAATTCAGAATTAAAAGAAAAACCTGGTTGAAATAAAACGAAACTGCAGAATGAAAATATATATATATAATTCAAAATAAATATATTTTAAAAATAAAATTAAAAAATAATAATATAAAAAAGTTTGATAGAGAAGAAGCTCAATAAAATAAACAAATACCTACATATATACACCCAATTTGAAATTGTTGGGTTAGAATAGTTTAATTAGTAACTTAATTTTCATGCCACTTTTCTTTAATTGAATTCAACCTAGAATAATTTAAGGTATATGTCATTGATAAGATATTTGAATCTCCATTCAACTCAAATAAAAAAACAAGACAAAAAGTAAAGAAAAAAAATCTGATGTTAAATATATTATTTAATACAAAAATTGTGGTAAATGACCCATCTTCAACAATAATGTATAAACTTTCTATAATTTGAAAAAATTTATAAATCCACTATTTTTTAGCCACTACATTCTACCTTTCTTTTAATTTTGCTATAAAAAATTTATCTTTCTTTTTCAAATAAAAAAAATCAGATATGAAAAAAAAAAAATAGAGCGTGAGATAGTAGGATCTAGACTAATTTGTAAATATTTTATTTTTATTTTTTTAAAAACATTTTCTTGAATCAAATTAGATATGTTTAAACTCCCACACTTCCTTAAAAAAAAAAAACAAAAAGACC
>NW_019104497.1:1292899-1333427 GCF_001995035.1 Momordica charantia
AATGCCTGAAGAATTAGTTGATGGTCAATTTCCGAATGTTGTAGTATAATGTAACAATAGGTTAAATATAAAACAAATGAAATGGATATCACAAATCAGAGTGGCGCAGCGGAAGCGTGGTGGGCCCATAACCCACAGGTCCCAGGATCGAAACCTGGCTCTGATAGAAAGTTTGGTTTTTTTTTTGTTTTCAAATTGAGCTACACAGGTCCAGTATAGGCCCACATCACATATCCAATGTGTTTGTCGTCTGCGTTGGACTTTGGACGGAGCTCCGCTTCGAAAACCCAAATCGAGATCACTGTCCCTTCCGTTCCCATTTCAGAATTTTACTCCACAATCCGAAAGTCTGCAGTTTTCATTTTTCCCTTCCATCTTTTTGTCCAAGATCACAACTTCCCCTTGCAGCAATCGAGCTTTACTCTATGGAATGGAATCGATTTCATTCATTTCTCAGATCTCTCGTCTTTCGCCAATTACCAGCCCTACAATCATGAATTTCTAGCACAAATTCCCATTGCAGACATTAGAGTGAGCAGCTTCGTTTGTATCAATGGCGGGTTCCTCTCTCATGGAAACTCTCTTCCAGCGAACTCTGGATGACCTTATCAAAGGCCTCCGCCTCCAACTCATAGGAGAGTCTGCTTCCATTTCGAAGGCCATGGACGAGATTCGGCGCGAGATCAAATCTACCGACCCTCAAACTAAGTCCACGGCTCTCCAAAAGCTCTCTTACCTCAACTCCCTCCACGGCGTCGATATGAACTGGGCTGCTTTCCATGTCGTTGAGGTTATGTCATCTTCTCGCTTCATCCAAAAGAAGATCGGCTACCTCGCTGCCTCCCAATCGTTTCATGAAGCCACCCCTGTTCTCCTCCTCATCACCAACCAGCTCCGAAAAGATTTAACTAGCACCAATGAATTCGAGGTCAGTCTTGCTCTTGATTGTTTGTCGAGAATTGCAACTGTTGATCTTGCTAGAGACTTAACCCCTGAGATTTTTACATTGCTGTCGAGTAGTAAGGTCTCTGTTAGAAAGAAGGCAATTGGTGTGGTTTTGAGGGTTTTTGGGAAATTCCCAGATGCTGTTAGGGTGTGTTTTAAGCGTTTGGTTGAGAATTTAGATAGTTCGGATCCTCGAATTTTGTCAGCAGTTGTTGGGGTCTTTAGCGAGCTTGCTTCCCAGGACCCTAGATCTTATCTTCCATTGGCACCCGAATTTTATAGGATTTTGGTCGATAGCAAGAACAATTGGGTGCTAATTAAGGTGCTGAAGATATTTTCAAAGTTGGCTCTACTAGAGCCAAGATTGGCTAGGAAAGTTGTTGAACCTATAACTGAGCATATGAGAAGAACGGGGGCGAAGTCATTGTTGTTTGAGTGCATTAGGACTGTGGTTACTAGCTTGCCTGACTTTGAATCGGCAGTTAAACTTGCGGTTGAGAGAACTCGAGAGTTTTTGGTTGATGATGATCCAAATTTGAAGTATCTTGGATTGCATGCTCTTTCAATCCTTGTGCCAAAACACTCGTGGGCCATTTTGGAGAACAAAGAGATCGTAATCAAGTCTTTGAGTGATGTGGATCCAAATGTTAAACTTGAGTCCTTGCGGCTTGTGATGGCTATGGTTTCTGAGAGTAATGTAGCTGAAATCTGCAAAGTTTTGGTGAATCTTGCTCTTAAATCTGATCCTGAGTTCTGTAATGAAATTCTGGGATCCATCTTGGCCACATGTGGGGAAAATGTATATGAAATTATCATCGATTTTGATTGGTATGTGTCACTTCTTGGTGAAATGTCGAGGATCCCGCATTGCCGAAAGGGGGAGGAAATTGAAAATCAGCTTATAGATATTGGTATGAGGGTCAAGGATGCAAGGCCTACTCTTGTCATGGTCAGCCGCGATCTGCTTATTGATCCGGCATTGCTTGGTAATCCTTTCATGCATAGGATACTATCGGCTGCTGCTTGGGTGTCAGGGGAATACGTGCAATTTTCGGGCAAGCCATTTGAACTCCTAGAGGCACTGTTACAGCCTCGCAGTAATCTCTTGCCACCATCTGTTAGAGCAGTCTATGTTCAGTCAGCGTTTAAGGTGTCAATCTTTTGTTTGAATTCTTACATTCAAGAGCAAAACATTGACTCCTCTCCATATGCTGATAATTTGGTAGAGAGTAGTTCAGAATCTCTTTCTGCAAGGGAATGCCAAGAGGCTT
Organism: Momordica charantia; assembly: GCF_001995035.1. Next base: position 1,295,116 of record NW_019104497.1, read on the forward strand.
CTGCTTTAGCACCATACGATACTTCTGATATTCGTGAACAGGTTGAGGAGTTCAACCCAAGGGGGTCTAATCAACCACTGAAAGTTACTTTCTCTGAAATTGATAAGGAGACCCTGTCCCGTGTCGAGACATGTACATCTGCATCGTTAGAGGATAATAGTTCACCTCTTGGATCGATTGTCGAATTGTTCAATTTTGTTCAATTTTCTTTGGGCCCTTTAACGTGGAGCCAGGATGTTGAATTACTTGAGAGATCTAGAAACTTGCTCAGTTTGATTGAGTTAATTAGGCAACAGATTCCTGATGGTCTAAATCAAAAATATGGAAGTTCAGAAATGAAACTTGCTGAAATCTCCAAAATAACTGAACTGATTCTTGATGCCTTCTCTGACGACTTTGGTCCGATCTCAATAAATGCTCAAGAAAGGGTTCCAATACCTGAAGGATTGGTACTCAAGGAGAATCTTGATGACTTGGAAACGATATGCAGTGATATTCAGCTACCAGAAGGCTCCTTTTCTTTTGGAAGTTCTCTCCATGAGGAAAAGGTTGATTCATCTATATTTTCTCAACAGAGCCAGCAGGAATCTGAATCATCAAATGCAACCACATCTCTTCTCTCCGAGCACCGGAAGCGACATGGACTGTATTATCTTCCATCAGATAAGACTGATGATGTCTCCAATGATTATCCACCGGCAAACGAACTCAAGTTAGACGATAATCTGGATGATGATGCTGCCCATCTTGTCAAGCTTGCAGAACGGTCACTGGCATTAAAGAAAAAGTCTAATTCAGCTAAGCCTAGGCCTGTGGTGGTGAGGTTGGATGAAGGAGATGAATTGCCCATTACGAGGAAGAAGCCCCAGTCGAAGGATGATTTGCTTTCTGATGCAGTACGTGACGTTCTTGTAGGCAGCAATGCGAGGCCTACTTCCTCACAAACAAACCAATCTTCCAAGCCCTCTAGCAGGAGAAAAGGAAAGGAGAAACAAAATGCTGATGATCCTTCTGAGTCAAAAGAAAATCTGGGTGATCTTGAAGAGCAATTCAATAAGATAGATACAAGTTCAAGAAGAACACATCGACATCATGCAAAAGATGGCAAACAATCAAGTCTAGAAAAGAGTAGTGAGAAAAAGGATCAAGTTCATAAGAAAGGCAAGCGAACGAGTAGTCAGCGGCACGGTAGGCATAAAGCTAAACAAAGTGGGGATGCTCCATTACCTGTGGCTTCACAGACGGTTATACCCGATTTCCTTCTATAGCTCTAAAAACCCGAATCAGATTCTCCGCATAAAGTCCCGGCATCAATGACTGGTTTGATTTCCCAATTCTGAAGTGCCATGGTTAGTTCTGCTGTAAAAATTTGTTGATTTTTTGGTCAATGTCTGGGGTGCTTTTAGATTCATTTTGTTACAGAATGGAGGTCCATTTCAGAAACAGAGTTTCAAATTTGAGATCATCTGGTTTCTGGTATTAATATGAAACATTTTTGTTAATTTGTGTATATATTATGGAGTGGTGGTTTCAAATTTAACACAGTGCATCATGTTAAACTTTGAGCTGTTTTAGTTGATGACAAGCGGACAGCCATGGCTGGAGAGATTTGAGCTTCATTAATCTTCGAAGCAAAACATCACTCCTTCCAAACAAAGGCATTTATACTAAAAACAAATCATGTCTGAGTTGTCAGGTTTTGCATCAAGTACTAGGAAAGAGATAAGTAATTTGTTTCCTAAGTTGAGAGCAACTAAGGAAAAACAAAAGGAAGAACGTGGTGAATCCTTAAAATGATGGAAGAGCGTGAATGAAGGGTCAAAGTAAACCACTTGGAAATGGGAAGGAAGACTTTAGAGAGTTAAAATTAATCCCATTCAATACTCACTAATCATATGTTATAAATACACAACTTGCTGCTTAATGATGGATCTAATTGCTTGATTTTAGCCAGTTCATATTTCTAAGGTTTTACCATCGAGGTGATACCCATATTTTTAAATGTATCATCAAAAGATGAGCATATAATTTTGTGATTTTTCCCTCATAAAAACAATATTTTAGTAGACCATGAAAGTTTTGTTAAAAAGTCAAACTATGTGCGAATTGCACCTGGAACATAAAATGCAATATAACTTACAAGTAGATCAATACAAAAATAGGCAAGTTTTTTCCTTTGACACAAAAAGTGAACATTTTTTCAATGAATTTTATATTCGATATGACTACTTTCCTTTTAACCGTTAGATGTATGATGATATGACTACTTTCCTTTTAACCGTTAGATGCATGATCAAATTATCGTTTTTAATTTCTCTCTTGTATATCTAATAGTATTGGCCACATTGTTTTAGGCCATAATAGCATCGTCCTTATCTCATTTCTCTCGGTGTGCTCTTTCTATGGTATGTCTGCACTCATATTTATGCACTAATCACAAATAAAAATTTCAAAGCTGTGAAAAATATATATATATATATATTTTAATCATATTTTTCTCCCTTTCTTTTTCTTAATTGTCAAAATTTGATAGGTGATTCACGAAGATAACTACTCAACCTAATATTTTACAAAGTTTGTCCTTTTATGCATGGCCCTGTTTAAGACAAAGCCAAGAAAGAAGACTTTTGCTGAGAGGGTCACATGATAAGTCACTAACTTTCGGTTCAAGTTTTGCTCTGTAACTTGTTCCATAATCAAGAAATTAAACCTCCCAACTGATCTCTCTTCTCTCATCATCTTCTTCTTCCTCCTCTTCTGTAAGCTTTGAGAAGAGGCCAAATGAAAATGGGCAATGAGCAGAACAAAAAGCATATTTCTGTGATCCCCAATTCCCCATCATCTCACTTGTCCCAAATCTTCCATTTTCTCTTCTTACTCATTGGCTTCTCCTTCGGAATCGCCATCAGTCTGAACATCAAGAGCTTCTCATCATTCACTTTCCACCTCCGTAACTTCTCCCTCCTCACACAACCGCCACCTCCACCACTTCAACTTCAACCGCCGCCGCCGCCGGTTGACTGCAAAACAAATTGCTTTATCGACCCGAATGTAGAGCCACCTCTGATGCACACAATGAATGATGATGAAGTGTTCTGGAGAGCTTCCATGGTTCCGCTGATCAAAGAGTTCCCATATGAACGTGTGCCAAAAGTTGCATTCATGTTTTTGGTGAAGGGGGCGTTGCCTCTGGCTCCTCTGTGGGAGATGTTCTTCAAAGGCCATCAACCGCTGTTTTCCATTTATGTTCACACTCATCCCTCCTATAATGTTTCTTCTTCGCTGCCTCTGAGCTCTGTCTTCCACGGAAGACGGATCCCAAGCCAGGTGAGCTCCCGTACCCTTTTTTTAATACAACAAATAAATGTGGAGACCGTTTATTAACCTAAGCAAAATAACATTCTATTATGTTTTTATTCTCCTAAAAACTAAATTAATGAATTAAAAGAGATTAAAGTTAAATTATAAATTTAGTCATTAAATTCCTGATTTGAAACTACAAATTTAGACTCTATCATTTAATTTTAAAAGTTTTAATTTAATTTTTATAGTTCGATCAAATCTCACAAATTATAACAATCCTTATTGTAAATCGTCCTTATTGTCTCAAATACATGAGATTTTCTATATTCGAACAATAATATGGTTTCATGCTGAATAACGACAGAGAAAAATAGATAGAATTTCATGTAGGTAAAAATAGTTTAGAGATGATTTACGAGGTTTGCCCAAACTATACCGATCAAATTAAAAATCTTAAAACTATAGAAATCAAATTAAAATTAACATCCAATTATACAGGATTAAATTAAAATTTTAAAACAATAAAATCAAATAGAAACTTAGCCAAAAACATAAGAATATATTTCTCACAAAAAAAAAAATTAGTTGGATTAAATTGTTAAAACCCTAGGGTAAGTTTATAATTTAACCACAATTTAAGAGTCAAAACTTTTAAAAAATAAAATATATATAAATTCAAAATTTTAAGTTAAACTTAAAAACAAAAAATGTAGAAGTGACTTGAAATGTGTACGGCGATTTTCAGGCAGTGGAATGGGGAAGGCCGTCGATGATCCACGCGGAGCGCCGCCTTCTGGCAAACGCCCTTCTCGATTTCTCCAACCAAAGATTCGTTTTACTCTCCGAAAGCTGCATCCCTCTCTACAATTTCACCACCATCTACAATTACCTCATCAACTCCGAATACTCCTTCGTCTCTTCCTACGACGATCCCAGAAAAATCGGCCGCGGCCGTTACAACCGCCGTATGTTCCCGGCCGTCACCCTCGCCGACTGGCGGAAGGGCTCCCAGTGGTTCGAGGCCGACCGGGCGGCGGCGCTGGACATCGCCTCCGACAGAACCTATTACCCAGTTTTCCGGGACCACTGCGCGCCGCCGTGTTACACGGACGAGCACTACATTCCCACGCTCCTCAATATTGTTTCGCCGGACCGGAGTTCGAACCGGAGCATTACCTGGGTAGATTGGTCCAAGAATGGCCCGCATCCCGGCAGATTCGGGAGGCGCCAGGTTTCGGTCGAGTTGTTGAACCGGATCCGGTTTGGTTTTAACTGTACTTATAATGATGCGAACGACACCGTTTCTCTCTGCTTTCTGTTCGCCCGGAAGTTTATGCCGGATTCTCTCCAGCCTCTGCTCAAGATTTGGACCTCTCTGTTGCAAGGTCTGCTTTAAATCACAAATAATTAATATACCATTTAATAAATTCGGATTTTTTAAACTTTTTACTTATATATACAAAATTTAGATTAATGTAATATGTATTTGAATTATACAGATGAAGAATAATGAGAGATACAAAAATTTTAAATTCGTGTAGGGTATTGTTGATTTTTATTTATAGGTTTGTGATTAGTAAATTTGTGTAATTTAAGGTAGAAATCCTTTTGGGAACTAGAATTCTTTCCTAAGTTGAAAACTGGTTAAAGACATATTTCATTTAAAACTATATGTATATTGGGAACTAGAACTCTTACTTAAATTGAAATCGGTTAAAGACATATTTCATTTAAAATTATATATATATATATATATATAATAAACTATATATATACATAGGGTATATATACAGGGGACGAATTTAAACTCATGATATCTTAATCAAAGATAGGTGCTATTTACACCGAGCTAATTAAGCTAATGTTTGATATTTTGTCCAAATTGTTTTAAATTATAATTTGTTTTTATACATGATTTTTTAACTCCGAGAAGGTCTCGTTCCAATAAAAATCTTTCAAATTTTCTAACTAGTTATGAATGAAGCAAGTTATATCATTTTTATTTTCAACCAAATGGAATTTATGTCATTAAAATTAAAAAAAAATATTTGATTGTAGAATTACAGAATTCGCAATGCTCTTCTTAATTAACAAATTTTGACGAAATTTGCAAAAGACAAAAAGGAATACATRCTGATTTGGTGCTAGTCCAACATACTGATTACGTGACTTTCTTTCTATTAATAGAGAAGAAAAACTAATATATCTTTCCTTTTCTATTCTCTAAAATTTGAGGAACTAGACTCGAGGGTTCGATAGGCCTTAAAAAAAATCAAGAGAACGAGGTTAACCGAGTGGACTTGTCTCATAGATGAGGGTCTAAGGGACTCGACCCATAGGGTCAGCTTGACTGCTTGGGGCATCTATGGTGTATGACGACCCTACCTACAAACTTCATGTGTCGTGTCCAAGAGCCTTAGATGACTTATTCCGATTTATTAGATTTTTCTATGGTTTGCTGATAGGTTTGAGCGTTATTTCAGCCCTAGCATAACTCATCCATATTTATCCTTAAAATTCAACATATCTTCCTAAGACAAAAGTTAAGATATCATGGACACCTTTAAGATTTTCTTCGAGTACGTGCTAGGTAGTAGCCTCGAATATGTATACCAAAAATCATGATGGATCAATTAATTAATAGCGCTATTATTATCATTTGGGTTGTAGTTGTAGTTAATATTCGACAATAAAATAAATAATAATATATATGTTGTTTTATTGAATAAACATGTACCAAATTATACAAGCTTAGAGCTAGTTAGTGGTCAGCAACCTTCTTTTTCTTCTCTTCGGCCTCCCCCATTAAAAGTGTGAGATTATAACCCAACTACAGAAAAATTAATATCCAAGACTATGAATAAAATGATATTTGCCTTTGTCCACGCTCAGGCTTAATTAATTAAGCAGCAGCCGCATATGGCGGAGTCCACGGCGAAGCTCTTCCACGCCGTTCAACTCCACCTCACCACTGTTGTATCTCACTTTCTCGTCTTCGGCATAGGCTTAGCCCTAGGGATCACCTTTAATTTTTACGTCACGCGTTTCTCCTCCGCCTTCCAGCTCAACATCCAGCTGTCGCCACCAGCTCCTCCGCCGGCGCCGGTGATGGGGTTGAGGGAATTTTGGAGCCCGGAGCGCGTGGCCCACGAGATGAGCGACCAGGAGTTGCTGTGGAGGGCTTCGGTGGTTCCCCGGATCACAAAATTTCCGGTGAAGACGACGGCGAAGGTGGCGTTTATGTTTCTGAGCAGAGGGCCGCTGCCGTTGGCTCCTCTTTGGGAGCGATTCTTCCATGGAAATCAGGGATTGTACTCCATTTATGTCCATTCTGATCCTTCCTTCAATGGAACTCACCCCACAACTTCCGTCTTTTATGGCCGTACAATTCCTAGTAAGGTCAGTTTACTTACTGTCAAAACTTCCGTCATTTTTAAGAAATTTTTTTGGATATGGAAAGATATATATTATTTTGGATATGGGTTGGCATCAAAAGTTTTACAAATTAAAATCAAGAAAGTTTTAAATCACTCTTATGAATAGTGTAGCAGTATAATTCGTAGAAAAATAAAAACATTATGATGTAACGTGTAATTCGTCGAGGTTAGTTCAACTATAATTGAGGGAGAATTCATAAGTTCGAATGGTTAAACCATTTAAAAAAAAACATGTAATTCAGTTTTTCCAATATAATGCTTTTAAGGTGGATTAATTACAAGATCTGCCACAAACCATGCCTCCATTTCTGCTGGAGTACTTATAACAAAAATTTAATTAAATATAAACTGAATTCAATTCTTTAAAGAAAAAATAAATTAATACCGTTGGTATTATTTTGATTGAAATTTTTTGTTGGGTAGTTTCCTATTCCCATACTAAATTTTTTCAAATATGTATATATATATATATTAAAAAAAGCAACCTTCAATACATGATCTTAATCTTCAAAATATATATTAAAATATAGTTTTAGCACCTAAAATCTAATTTCATTTGTATTTTAGTCCCAAAGTTTATAAATTTCCTCCTTAGTCATCATATGACTCATTTAGATTGAAAATTTTTGTAGATAGATGTTCTTAATCTTCTTACTTATTTCCTTCTCTGGCTACTACACATCTTTTAATCCTATATTTTGTAAATTATTTAAATAAACAAAGATTAATTTAGATGTTAATGGAAAGAATTAAAAAAAAATGACAGGAGGTGGAATGGGGGCAGCCGAGCATGATGCAAGCGGAGCGGCGGCTGTTGGCGAACGCGCTGCTCGACTTCTCCAACCAACGGTTCGTCCTCCTCTCCGAGACCTGCATCCCCGTCTTCAATTTCACCACAGTCTACAACTACCTTGTGGGCTCGGCCCAAATCTTCGTCGAGTCCTTCGACTTACCAGGCCGGTTGGGCCGCCGACGCTACAGGCCCAACATGAAGCCCACAATCACAGAGGCCCAGTGGCGGAAAGGGTCCCAGTGGTTCGAAATGGACCGAGGGACGGCGACGGAGGTGGTGGCGGACCAGAAGTACTTCCCACTCTTCGAAAAGCACTGCCGCCCCAACTGCATATCGGACGAGCACTACTTGGCGACGGTAACGAGCATCCGGTTCGGGGGGAGGAACTCGAACCGGACGCTGACTTGGGCCGACTGGTCGAAACAGGGCCCTCATCCGGCCGGGTTCGAGAGCGGCAACGTCACGGTGGGGCTTTTGGAAAGGATCCGGAGCGGAAGCACGTGCGATTACAATGGAAATAAAAGTAGAATTTGCCATCTGTTTGCGAGGAAGTTCTTGGAAACTGCTTTGGATCGGCTGCTGGAACTTGCCCCTCCAGTCATGTTCTTTGCCTGACTTGACTTTTTCATTGACTTGGTAATGTAGATCAATTTCTTTCTAAGTTATTAACACTAGTCTTTACGTAGCTTCATTCCCTATATGTATATGTTTTCAATAATTTCTGTTTTTTTTTGTAGGGTAGGATTCATTTCAGATTAAAAAAAAGAGGCCCAAAGTTCACATTCTATTTTCAATTCATTTAAATATTTATACTCATTAACCATGTTCATATATTTCCAATACATAAAGCAATAGATTAATACCGCGAAGTACACTTAGTTTTTATAAAAAAGAATATTGAGAATTAGAATGAAATTATTACGAAACTCTCAGTAATTAAATTTAAAAGTTTAGAAAAGAAATAATTACGTTGGCTATATAAGATTTTATTTTTATTTTTAAATATATACACTATTTTTGAAAAGAATAAAAAGTGCTGTGTGGCCGGTCCGGTTTGAACGCGTATGAAACGGTTCGGAAGATTTAACTTGATTTGATCCAGTCCATCTAACAGCGTGTGGAAATACGGAAGCCGCATTGGACCCCACACTTTACTTTGTCTGGCAGTGGCAGGCTCCAAATGTACGGGAAATTTTGTAGTATATCCGCTGACGTAATCTTTCTTACGACGTGTAGGTCCGGCTCAACTTTTTTATGCCTCTCAAATGTCTAAATGCCGACAGGATTCTTAATGTCGTCCCGGACGGCGAACGAGACAAACCCGACGGAGTAAATCATTTTTCTTAATTCTTTCCTGGACTTTTAAACTCATTAAAATAGTTGTTTTTGTTGTAAAACTATGAAGTAAAATGAGCCAGTACGAATCACGAATAATTAAAAAATATGAGATTTGATAAAATATAAAACTAAAATTAGAAATTAAAATTGAAAATAGAAAAGATAAATTTAGAAAATGAAACATAAATTTCCTTTAGAAATTCAATATAGATTTTCCACCAAAATCCACTAAACTTTTCACTCACGAATGAACTATAAATTGCCACTACTTATAGGCAATTTGTATAACATAAGTGTTACAATTAGACACTAATAATTGGTAGAAAATAGACACAAGGGACATTGAGAATTAAGCACATAGATATGGATCAACTTGACACACACTTGAAGGACATTGAGCAAATAGAAGAAATTGACACATAAGGTTAGGATTATTTACACATATTCCTTTTTTACACCTAAGGTTGGGACATCTATTTTTTTTCTTTTGGTAAATCTGTATTATTTTTATGATAGTTATTTTTAATTATGTCTAAAATTATTTTCTAATTTCTTTATTCTAATTTTGAATTTCTCATTTTTTTAATTATATTAAATTACATTTTAGTCGTTATAATTTTTTTTAAATGTTAATCCATATAGAAAATGGAAGCTCAACTTCTTATTGTGCCAGCTATCTGGTTAGAAAGTAACAAGAATTACTAAATAAAATACTGTCAATTTCTTGTGCCACGTGTCCAGACAGCACGGGTTCCTCCTGCCCTTAAGTATTTATTTTTTCTTTTTTGGAAAAATGTATTTAAATCTTTTTTCACTCTCTTGTCTCTCTCATTCTCTCCCTCTCTGTCTCCCAGAGGAACGAACCTCTTCCGCCTCCGCCAAAGCCTCGCCGGAGATAGAGTGTGCAGATCTGCTTCTTCCCGATAGTCTCTCTCTCAAATACGAACGCAAGCACTCAGATCTGTATTTTTTTTTTTTTTTCATTTCTTCGATCAGATCGTGCGTGCAAAACTTCAGATCTGGTGCGTTCGTGGTGCGGTGTCAGATCAAAAGTTATGAAATCTGGTTCATCCACCTGATCTAGTCTAGTCGTTCGTGGTTCAGCTCCGGTTCACGCGTTCTTCAAGTACGGTGGCCGCCGACGGGGATCTGAGAGCGGCGGAGTATTAAGGTAGCTCATTAAGTATGATTAATAGATGGGCAGAGTTAATGTTAAACTAAGTGTGTTTTGCGTTGTAATTAGTTGGAGTACGGTTGGTTGTTTTGTAACTAATATTTGGTAATTCTGTTTACCATAGTGGCTCTTTGATCACCAAATGAGAATGAGGAAGTATTGGTGAATCGTGATCATTCTTGTTCTTGTTCTTGATGTGAATTCTATTTCATATTTCGGAGAGACGGATGGGGGAGAAAGACTGAGTATAAAATTTTTAAATATTTTTTCCACGTCAAAAAAAAAAAAATAAATAAATTTTGTTAAAAATTGTGCACAGAATAAATATTTTTTAAAAAATACCCATCAATTTTATATTACAGAACTTGGCACGGCAGACAACTGAATGGAAAATCAATAAAATTGAAAATTTTCCCAGCAACCATTCCTTTTATATCTCAAAGACAATACTTATTTTATCACTCAGAGTGGAAAAATACCGATTTTTTTAGTAGGATTATTGGGAGTGGGAGATTAAAACTTGTAATATTGGTTAAAAACATATGTCGATTATTTGTAGAAAAAAATTTTAGATTGAAAAAAAGATTAAAATATATTTTATTCAAAATACCCTAAAACAGACAATTTACAAATTTTTAGATTCATTCATAGCGATTTTGTTAAAAAAAGTTATATGTTTATTTTCTTATAATATTTTTTAACTTTCTAAAAAATATATTTTAATTATTAGTCGAATTTCAAAAAATAAAAGTATATGTATTTTTTTTAGAAATTATTTTAAGAAGTAGATAATACAATAAAGAAATACATAGGTAAAAATAGTTGTTTATGCAGAAGTATATACGAGCGGAGGAGTCTATTTTTTCTCGGAGGAGAAGGTCTAATAAATCAAGGTGATGACATGCAAAAAGAAACCGCAAAATGTTATTAGACTATATTAGTAATACAAATTTATTGTCAGTCAAATTTTGTATGATAGTTAAAGCGAACATAACTCAGTTATAATTGACAAATATGTTGGTTATGAGTTTGATCTCTCACCTCACTTGTTGTGTTGTGGTAAAAAAAAATTGTTCAATAAAATTAGTTGACATTCGTAAGTTTTTTTTTTTTTTTTCCAGACAGAGGAGTTGATCTTATAAGTAGAATTCAACATACCTAGAAAAGAAAAGATACGCATGAAACTTTATAAACCACGCTGGAATAAAATATTTATTAAAAAATTATGCTTTGCATATTATAATTAAGTTAGGAATTATTTGTTAAACAGGTATACAACCATAATCAGAAAAAGGGGAAAAGGACTAGATATTCAACCCATAATGATTCTTGTAACTGTTGCCTCAATCAAAGAAAGTTCCTAGAAATTTCTTCCATTTCAAACTTTACACACAAACCGGATTAAGTAGATCAGTAGGTCATAAAAAAATATTGAATCAACTTTAGGAATTGGATGGAATCGAGTAGCAGTTATAATATTCAAAGGTAGAATGAAAATAGTTTATTGTACCAAAAATCAAAGCTTTTTATCAAAGACTTGGATGAGAGAGAGAGTCGACTTTCGGGAGTTGACGCCAAGTCATCCAAATTAAATATAACTTTCTTCCATTTGAAACCCCATTGCAATTTCCTTGAACTTTCTCAGAAATTACTACTTCAATATTTTATTAATTTAATTCCGTATCTGCTCTTTCACATGGATTGCGGACTTCCCAACAACATGTCTCCTTCAATCTTTTTTTTTATTCGTTTCTTTTTTAAAGTAGGCGGCACTATATAAATTGAAGGATACTGATCCATGGCTGAACTAAATTGCCCTCTCTGGATTATTAAAAGAATTTAGAAATGGCGGCCAAGAGATTGTTCTGTGAAACAGAGTCGTGCTCGGATCAGCCTCCTGAGAAGCGTCCACGCCAAACTTTTGCTTCGTATGTGTATCACAATGGAGCTTTCTCATAAGTTCTTCTCCGATTGTTGTTCATTTGGTTAAAATAATTATGTGTCTAATTTTGGCAGGGTAATCGGAGAAGTTGTGATGGTGAATTCGCTCAGGAATTTGTCAAAGGCATTGGAACCGTTGCTCAGACGAGTGGTATTTCTAAATTTATATATATAAATGGAGTTCTGTAAAATTAATTTAGGGCTTTTGTTTTGATTGTGCGTAATTTTTGGGCGGACATGTGCAGGTGAATGAAGAAGTTGAAAGATGTTTAAATCGTTATACACGGCCATTGACGAGGGCTTCGTCGTTGAGGATTCAGGCTCTGGAGCCGTCCAGTTATCAGCTGGTTTTCCTGAATAAATTGCCTTCTAAAATTTTTACCGGAAGCAAAATTACGGATGTTGAAGGGCAGCCGCTTCGGCTCGTGCTCGAGGACGCCGGAGGAGATCCGGCGTCGCCGATGTGGCAGTCGGTCAAAATAGAAATTGTGGTTCTGGACGGCGATTTTCCGGCCGGTGATAGAGAATACTGGACGCCGGAGGAATTCAATGCTAGCATTGTGAAGGAGAGGTCTGGAAAGAGGCCGCTGCTTCACGGCGACATGAATATAACCCTCCGCCACGGCGCTGCAACCATCGGAGAAATTGAGTTCACGGATAACTCTAGCTGGATGCGGAGCAGGAAATTTAGGCTCGGAGTCCGAATTGTTTCCGGGTCGGACCGCGATAAGGGCATACGGATCCGAGAGGCTATAACCGACCCATTTGTGGTCAAAGATCACCGTGGAGAATGTGAGTATTCTAATGTTTTTTTAGATAATTAAATTAGTTATTTTTATTTTATTCTATTTTTATGGTATCTGCCCGTTTGGTAGGAAGCTATATTCGTTTTTTAAGCCAATAAGAAAATGAAGGGTTTTTCCTAAAACAAAATTAGAAATGTTATTTCTCAAACCAAACATCGCTTTCAAAATTCAACAAACCCATTTCGGCCTTTTCCATTCAACCTTCAACATACACAGCCGCCTCATATGCCCCAAAAAAAAAAAGATTTTCTTTTTAATATTAGAATAATGTTTCCCACGTAGGGTCTGTCCACCACTAAAATTTTTACCACTATATATTTAAAGAAAGAAAAAGAGAAAAAATCACTTCCTCTCTCCATTTTTATAGAGAGTTAGAAAAGTAGTACCCAAAAAAAAATATTATATATATATATATATATATATATATAGAGTTTAAAATTTTACAAAAATGATATTAATTACAAGCATGAGGTCAATTAAAAGTCACCTTTGTAACTTTTTTAATAAAAAAGTAAAATATAATAATATTTTTATACATACATATTTACTCAATTCTATTTGATAAATTTCTATTTTTTTCCAATCGGTCAAAAACTTAATAACTTAATGGTATACTTATTAAAGTATTTTCCATTACTATTATATATTAGAATAAAATTCAGGTTAAAATATTAGTTTATACCCGTACTTTCAATTTTGGTTCATTTTGTTCATGTGTTTTCAATTTTAGTTCATTTTAATCCTGTATTTTCAGAATGTTCATCTTGGTCCCTATATTTTTAAAAAGCGCCTTAATTTTATTCTTAATCTCATTTTTTTCTATCACAATTTCAACGCAATACTAAAATCAATATATTCTTAAAATATAAACATTATAGTTTTCATTATGCGTAAAATTTGTGTTAAAATTTTGCAAATAGAGACTAAAATGATCATTTTTTTAAAGTACAATAACTAAAATGAAAATTTTTAAATTACGGAAACTAAAAGAAGTAATTCTAAAAATGCATGTACCCAGACAATATTTTAACATAAAATTTAAAAGTTAAAGTTATGGTGGTTAAAAGAAAAAGAGAGTTAAATAAATATGATAGATTTAAAGATATGTTTTAAAAAACAAAATAGGACGCATGCTCTGTTTTCTCTTCATTTGCATATTTGTTTGATATTTTGGTTTTGGATGATTGAAGTGTACAAAAAGCATTATCCACCAATGTTGAACGACGAAGTATGGAGACTAGAAAAGATTGGCAAAGAAGGAGTGTTCCACAGAAAGCTAAGCAATCACAACATCAAGACAGTCCAAGCCTTCTTAAAGCTCTATACGATCGACCCACAAAAGCTAAGAACGGTGGGTAATTTAATTAATACACTCTTCTTTTATATCTCTCATTATAATTTTAATTAACAAGCTAAGCTAATTGGTTTTTAATTTGTTGTGTAGATTTTGGGAGTGGGAATGTCGGAGAGGATGTGGGAAGCAACTGTGAAACATGCAAAGACATGCGAATTGGGAAACAAGCTGTACATGTTTCGCGGACCAAGTTCCATAGTTTTCTTGAACGCCATTTGTGGAGTGGTTCGAGCTGTGCTGGGGGGACAAGTTTATTCATCTCGAGACCTCCACAATATTCCCGAGGTCCCCATTTTTTTCATCAATTAATTCATTATTAGCACCATTTTTTCTCTTCTTACATCAACTAATAATATTCCATTTTTACATAATAATATCATATAGGAATACATAAAGAGTTTGAGGAGAGAAGCATACGACAACTGGCACGCGCTACAAGATTTCGAACCGAATTCCAGGGAGATCTTGTTGCTAAAACAAGGTATATAGCTAGGCTAAATTTGGTTTATAATATTTTTATTGATTTGAAAGGGATTAATGAATGAATGATATATTATGTATGTTGTGTTGGATTGATATAGGAAACGAGGGATATGGGAATGAAGAAAGTGATTATGTAATGGAGAAATCAGCGTTTGAAAGTAGCTACGAGTTGATAAGTGGGCAATTACTTGAATGCCGAGATTGGGATTCCAATTCTTCGGATCAGTATAATATTGAGGGCAATTTTCACTGTAATTATGGGTAGCTGCTTCTTAAATCTTTCAAAGGATTTTGGAAATAAAATTGCCAACCAATTTCCGCACTCCATTTATGGACTACTACTCTTCTGTCCTCGCATTTTTATTTTAATTTCGTTTGTGTTTATTTTCGAATTTAAGCAATGCCAAATTCTTCTCTTTCTCTCCCTCCCTCCACGATCTCTCTCGTATATATAATATTATTTCCTCTAATTAGTTATGTATCTGTCATGCAGCAGAGCTTTGTATTAGTGGCACCAACAACCACCATAAACTGCTGCGCCTCCTTTTACTCTCCGCTTGCTTTTTATCTCCTATATATAACCGCGATAGGATATTGCAGAGAAACGGCCGGGATTTCAAATCAAAATATATGCGTAACATTAATGTAAATTAAAACCAATTTGTGCAGACTCTTTACTCTTAGTTACCAGCTTCTCTTCTTTTCACCTTCTTCCAACTTCCAACGGCTCTATTTTGTTTGATTTGCGGTCATCCTCCAACGGCTATATTTTTGGAGTTAAGCGGAATCCTTCTCTCATTGGCGTTCGAGCTAGGGAGTTGCTTTATTTGGAAGCTAAATTATTTACTTGCACTATTTCCTTTATCATTTACTTGTTTTTAAGAAAAGCAAGCCTATCATCAGTTACTGAATTAGCTGTCTTATGGTCCAATTTTGGATAAGATTTTACTTGTACTCAGTCACTAGTCATAAATAATACAGTTGGATGTACAATTACTCAAAGCAACCACCATTTTTTGATACTCTGTTCTTCCACCAACCGCCATCTTTTATACTCTGTAATTCCATGAAGGGTTAAATTGCAATATTTAATTTTTTCTATTATATCATTGTTTATCCTTTTCTTTCTCTCTTCTTTGTGCTAATATCATGATTTTGATTTGAGGTTAAAAAGATTAAATTTTAATAGCTGATTGTTATGAAATTAAAATTGCTAGAGGTTCATAGGAAAATAAAATTAAATAATGATGCAATAATAATACCTTTGGATTTATGATAGTTTTAGGTTGGGGTTAGGAATGGAGCAACATTAAACCTTTTTTCACGCTGGAAACTATGTATAAGAAATTTAAGAATTCTTGTTGTTTGGAATTGGGATAAAAGGAATTGGACGTCAACCAACCATTTGCACATAAAAGGTCGGATCTTTTAAGTATCCAAAAAAGGCTAGATGTTACGTAGGGGTAGGATAGTAATTTGAAATGAACAGTGATAGTCACCAAATGTTTACAAAACATAAAAATGGGGAGGGGGTATATTTCATAATAGGCCTTTGAAAAAGACTGTTACTGTTAAGCCCAAAAACTGAGGCCTCTTGGATGATACCAAGTGCAAAACCACGAGAGTTTAGACGTGGATGCGTGGTTGGTTTCTTATCCCTAACAAATGGTATATTAGAGTTTTAGGTTTTGCGCAAACCTATATTTTTTTAGGTGAACGCCAACATTTGCAGAGAGAAAGGAAGAATGACAAATAAGATTTATAGAGCATCATCGGCAACCAGTTCTCACGATTCTTGTGAGGCTTAGCAGCTATGGTGTTTAGAAATTAGGGCAGTCATTGCAGTGATTTCTAAAGAGCACCGTAGAAATAAAGGCTTCTTCCTTGAAGCAATTGCAACGTGCAAGTACTGAATCAGTTAAAAGGGCAATCAGTGAGAATGGTCGTTGACGTCTGAGCCGCTGGAGGTCCAAACAAGGCCGATTTTGGTGGAATGTGTAAGCCATCAACACTGCCTTCCAACATCGCCACCACATCACTCATCGACGGCCTCTCCTCCGGCAACGACTGAATGCAACACAGACCCACACCAATCAATTTTCTTGCTTTTTCTTCTTCTTCCTCGGTGTTGCCCCACCGTAGGCCACGCCCTCCATCTTTCTCACTCTCTGCAAGATCCTTGTATATCCAATCAGGAAACTGCTCTTCATTTTGGCTCTTTCTTTCACCCACCATCTGAAGAACCAACATCCCATAACTATAAACATCAGACTTGTGGGAGACCTTCCCAACATTTCTAAACATTACTTCCGGCGCCATGAATCCTGCCGTCCCCTTCATGCCCGTCACCGACACGTAACTCTCTGTAGCCCTGCATTGCTTGGCAAGCCCAAAGTCTGAGATCTTGGGGCAGAACTCATCGTCCAGAAGAATGTTGTGTGGTTTTATGTCAAAATGCACGATCCTTGTGCTGCAGCCGCGATGCAAGTAGTCTAACCCTCGAGCCACCCCCATAATGATGCTATAAAGCGTGTTCCAGTGCAACACCGCAACATCTTTTTCCTGCAACCCTTTGTTAAATATGTACTTATCTAATGACCCTTTTGGCATATACTCATAAATCAGAGCTCTTTTGTCGCGCTCGTAGCAGAAACCCAAGAGAGTGACTACGTTCACATGCGAAGTTCTGGTGATGCTAACAACTTCATTCATAAAATCTTGACCAGTTTGATCTCTGGATTCGTTCAAAAGTTTCACCGCCGCTTGGCGTCCATCCGGTAAAGTTCCTTTGTAGACGGTGCTAAATCCTCCCTGGCCAAGCTGGTTGTTGAAGGAGTCTGTGATTTTCTTTAGCTGTGAGTAACTGTACCGCTTGGGTGTTCGTGTGGAATATGTCTTTATAATTTCTTCAATGTTGTCTCTGTTTGATGTTTGAGATGTGTGGTAGATGAAGATGATGATGGAGATCATCAAAATGACGCATCCAGTAGCAATTGCAACTGAAGAAATTAAGGGTTTCAATTTACATGATCACAGCAAAACAATAACGCTATGCAGAAATGTGGTGATTGAATGGATCAAATAAGTAGCAGTAGTAAAAGGAAAATGAAGAGAGAGGAAGGTCGGTTCTGAAATTTTAGCAAAAGATGGAAGAAGCATGTAGTACCTATGATTAATGATTTTTTCTTCGACAAACTGGAAGACGTTCCTGCAAAAGAAAACATGAAGCATTTGGTTTTGTTGCTGTGAAGGAATAGATTTGAGATTTCATGGATGGATTTGTGATGTGTAGCTAAAATATATGCAATATTTAAACCTAGTTATATATATCAGTGTTATTGATTCCTTAACAACACAAAATCAGAATGAGGTCAACATGAAGAGACAGTATTTGGGTGTGAGTAGTTTAGATTGAGATTCAATGGAAAAGGTAATGAATAATGGTATTTGATGCAATGGAAGAAGGAGAATGAGACGTACTTGAAGGAGGAGGAGAAGGAGGAGGAGGAGTAGTAGGTAAGCAGCGGTAGGGATGTGCATCTCCGCCTGCACAAGTGCAGTAAAATGCGTACGTCGCGTTTCCTCCGCAAATTCCGCCGTCGTCATTGCATACTTCGCAGGCAATCGTATACCACTTCTTCTCCTGGAAGTAACTCACAAAGAACCCTTGTCTCACGGAGTTCTCCAGCACCGCCGTCCTGTTATTTCCACCTTCCCCTGTCAAGCTATCCGCCGTAACATTGATGTTCATTTCACACACTTGGCCTTCCAAATTTAGTGTCAAATTCGCATCCATTGGTCCAAACCCATAATTCACTCTCCCCTCCTTTTCCCCCCCACACCAGAATCTGTAACTCTCCGAAATTCCCTTTTGCACCGAGCAATTGTACCACAGGGAGATATTATTCCCACTGTTCCAAAAATTTTCGAACGGATATCCCAATTCCGGAATCCCACTCCCAGTTTTCATCTGATTTTTGGGGCATACACTCTCGGACACGTCTGATCTTGCGATCCTCATTCCATTATACGACTGCTCTATTTCCAGAACGTTATACTCCACAGAATTGATTTCAATAGTGGTGGTTCGCTTGTTTTTGCATTTGAGCTCCAATTCTCGCCGCCCGCACAATTCCGGCCTCTCATTTCCCCAAAATGGATACGTGATGTTAACCAATTCTCCGCAATTGTAACTCACACTGCAAGCTTTAAATTCATCGAGGGCGTCTTCGCTGAAACATGGCAAAAAATTAAACGCCATCAAGGAGATGAACAACAAGTCACTGATCATTTTCAGGAGCTAGCAGACAGACATGATCAGCTAACAATTTTCTATTCTTTGCCGACAGTGATACATTAACAAAATAGAAGTCAGAGCTTCTGTGTAATGATTCGGTCAACGGAATGATATAAAATGGATCAATGGCAATCCCTCTCGCTCAACCACTCCAGCTAAGTAAGTTGTTTAAACAGATTAAAATTCCTCCCATCAAAATCAAACCATGTAAATTTGAATCAGTCAATTGTTTAGCTCAGGAAAAGCAATATTCGAATCTGAGTCATTGACCAGGGAGACCAGACCTGCAGCGACGTGGAACTTTCCAAGCTTCAACTTTCGTAAGGATTATTGAGATGTAAAAAGTAAAAACCCGTTCATCCTGCGTAGTAATGGAAATTATTCCACAGTGATGTTTCTTCTAGAACCAATTGCAATGACTGAAGAACGAGTTTTAGTGTACATGATCAGAAAAACGATAATTCAATTGCAAAAATCTACTTTCTACAGCAAAATAGGAGACTTCCTTTCCTCCCACCAAAGGCAACATGAATTAAGACTTGTAGGAAATGAAATATTCAACACAGAATAAAAAAGAAAAACAGGGGAAAGGATCCAATTCGACTACAAGATAGAAAAGAAAAAAGGAAGAAAGCAAGCTAATTGGTATTTGGTATAAATTAGTCATAAAGACGAGGTTGATGAAGAATAAGAGAAAGAAGAAGAAGGATGGGGCAGCGTAGTTGAAGTTGTAGGAGGTCCAAACAAGGTCGGTTTGGGCGGAATTTGTAAGCCATCACCACTCCCTTCCAACATAGCCACCACATCACTCATCGATGGCCTATCGTCTGGCAATGTCTGAATACAATGCAACCCCACAATAATTATTTTTCTTGCCATTTCTTCTTCTTCCTCTGTGTTCCCCCACCACAGCCCTCCATCTTTTAGATCATTGTATATCCAATCAGGAAAATACTCTTCACTGCTCTCCTCCACTCCTTCATTCCGACGATTCTTTCTTTCACCCACCATTTCAGTTACCAGCATTCCGTAGCTATAAACATCAGCCTTGTGGGAAACCTTCCCATAATTTTTAAATATCACTTCCGGTGCCATGAATCCTGCCGTCCCCTTTACACCTGTCATCGATACGTGACTCTCTTTGGCCTTGCATTGCTTGGCAAGTCCAAAGTCTGAGATCTTGGGGCAGAAGTTCTTGTCCAGAAGAATGTTGTGTGGTTTTATGTCAAAATGCAAAATCCTTGTGTTGCAGCCACGATGTAAGTACTCTAACCCTCGAGCCACACCGATTATGATGCTGTATAACGTGTTCCAATCCAACACCACCTCATTTTTTTGCAACCTTTTGTTAAATATATACTTTTCTAATGACCCTTTTGGCATATACTCATAAATTAGAGCTCTTTTGTTGCGCTCGTAGCAGAAACCCAAGAGCGTGGCTATGTTTACGTGCGAAGTTCTGGTGATGCTAATAACTTCGTTCATGAAGTCTTGGCTGTTCTCTTTGTCATTCAAAAGTTTCACGGCCACATCATGACCATCTGATAACTTTCCTTTGTAGACAGTGCTAAATCCTCCTTGTCCAAGCTTGTTCTTGAAGGAGCATGTAATTTTCTTCAGCTTTGAGTAACTGTATCGCTTCGGGGTGTGTATGGAGTATCTTTTGATGATCTCGTCGATTTCATCCTTGCTTGAGATGCTTTTTCTTGCGTAGCAGGTGAAGATGATGATGGAGATTACCAGAATGATGCTTCCTGAAGAAATTGCAACTGCAGAAGGGGTTTCAATCAGTAGAGCAATAATGCAACGTTGAAACTTGGTGAATGGTTAAAGGAAAAAAAAAGCAGTGAAATGGAAATGAAGAGAGGGAAAGGTCGGTAATGAACTTTTAGCGAAAGCTAGAAGTCTGTCGTACCTATGATAAATATTTTCTTGAGCGATTTTGACTTTCCTGTAAAAGAAAACATGAAGTAGCATAAATTGTTTTCATTTCACGAATTTGTTGGTTGAAAATAGATCATAGTGTTGACTAATGATCACTTAGGATGAAACCCAGATAGAACTAATGGCAGCAATAATCTTGAAGGGAAAACAAAAACAGGTCATGAGGGCAGAGTTTGAATACATACCGGATCCGGATGGAGATGTTGCTGGTGCTGCAACCCGTGAGGAAGAACAGAGTTCAAAACCATTAGAAGAAGATTTGCAGAAGCATTTTGCTTGACTGAAAAAAAAAGGATTATAGTTTATGGAGTCCTCATAGCCAAAGATACCACCAGAAACACTGCAGCTTCTACATGCTTGAGCATCAACCTTCAGATCGGAATCAAACTGTTCTCTGATACGCCGCGCTACATTTTGCAGACCACCAAGTTCATTTAACCACATTGGCGAAATTAGCACTATTGCACTCATCATACAATATGCATCAGCAATAGCAGTTATGTTTTGAAATGGCATGTAACTAAATTGAGTTACAGAACAAGTACTTTTGTCTGGGATTTGGCAGTAATAGTACAGAGGTATGATCCCATAGATGTAACTTGAAATATTTTTCGAACAAAATCCATCTGAAAAGTCGATTTCACCTATTATAAGAATTTGATCATTGGTATTAAAACTCAGGAGCTCGTATTCCGCTCCCAAAATTTCTATGGTTGTGCCGCGGCTTCCATCGCAATTGACCTTCATTGTCTCAGGATAACTACAAGTTCCTGTTCGGTTATTTCTCCAGAGAGGAAATTCCAGCGTACCAATACTCTCGCACTTCAACGGATCATTGCAGTTCAAGAACCATTCTCCATAAAAAGCAGAGGAAGCAGGGGAAGAATTCAGCAGCATGAGGAGCATAAAAGCCAGAGAAAGGTGTAAAGGACGAAATGGAAACAATCTGGAGTTCATTTTCAGGGAACAGAAATCTGGTTTTGAAATAATTTGGGAGAAGAAGAAGTTATGATATAGGAATCACTGAAATGGTTTAGGGTGTTGGCTGTTGGGAATGAGAAACAGACTCACAGAGTCGAAGAAAAGTCGAGGGGGAAGGAAAGGAAACCTGGAAGTTAATGGATGCATAGTTAGTTGACTGGCGCAAAAACTTAACTTGGTCAAGAGAAAAAAAGAAAGAAAAAAAGAAATGGAAAAGGGAGATAAAGGAGACATTTCCATGTGGGGTCAACTTTAATCTTTGTAAGCTTCTGAACAACGTAAGGGTCAGAGCAAAATTTTAAAAAAATGAAGAAGAGAGAGACGACGACTTTAGGCAACCAATTGATATATGAATTGATTACTTGCTTTGACGGAAGATATGTGTTATGAATAAGTCATATGGGGTAGGAAGTGGGGACTCACTGTATCACATGGCTTTAAAGTGGTAGTCCCTCTCGCTCAAATAGTTTCCAGCTAAGTTGTTCAAACAAAAATTTCTCCATTAGAATCTCAAAGATACTAACTCTGACCAGGTTGCAATACTTGGTGCAACCTCGTGTCGAGAGCAGGTTGGCTCGGTATCCACCTCGGGCAGAGTTTGCTCGGTATAATATCCGCCAACATTCAACAAAAGGACAATTCTGCTCATAGGAAATTCTTGTTGCTGGCGGAACATCCTCTTGCTGGTGAGTATGAACTCTGACCATCAAGGCTTACGAACAAACCTTTTCTAAAGGTACACAAACTCTTCACTAAACTTCTAGCTCGTCACCTCTACTCTTCGATCTGAGTCTTAAAACTTCAGAGTTGATTTGGCCAACCACCACACTAGTGTTAGGTTCTGGTATATACGTACCAGCTTGGGTCGGTGAGGCTCCTCAGCCCAGCTCGCGCGAACACGTCACCTCATTCGGAATCCAGCATCAATAATGAAGAATATTTATCGAAAAGGTATAATCCGATGAAGTTATCTCAATTGTGGTGGTTCGGTTATTTTTGCAATTGAATTTGAATTCTGGTAACCCGCAATAGTTTCCCTTCTCTCAGTTCTCCAGAAGGAATAGGAAATGTCAACCAAGTCTCGTTAATTGTAAACAATAATACTGCAACCTTGAATTCAATCAAAATTCTTCCCTGCTTGCCATCAAATCATATAAGTTTCAATAGTCAATTGTGTTTACTGAAAGGAAAAGTGATGTCAAATCTAGGAGTGTTCAAGCAGGGGTAATTGGTTGTTGTTATGCTGCTTCTTCTGGAGTATTAAACTAACACTCGGCGTTCAGGCATAAAAGGAATATGTCCAAACAGCAAGGAACAAGCAAGAAGAGGGAAGCTAATCCCAGTTTCATAAAGACGATGTCGATGAAGAAGAAGAAGGAGCAGAAAAAGAAAGTCGAGGCAGCGCAGCCGCAGGAGGAGGTCCAAACAAGGTTGGTTTTGGCGGAATCTGTAAGCCATCAATACTCCCTTCTAGCATCGCTACCACATCACTCATCGAAGGCCTGTCATCAGGCAATGTCTGAATGCAATGCAACCCCACAATTATCATTTTTCTTGCCATTTCCTCTTCTTCCTCTGTATTGCCCCAACTACAGCCTTCATCTGTTTCACATTGTGTAAGATCCTTGTATATCCAATCAGGAAAGTACTCTACACTCTCACTGCTCTCCCCCACTACTCCTTCATTCGGGTTCTTTCTTTCTCCCACCATTTCAAGAACCAGCATTCCAAAGCTATAAACATCCGACTTGTGAGAAACCTTGCCAATGTTTCTAAATATTACTTCAGGTGCCATGAACCCTACTGTCCCCTTCACGCCTGTCATCGACACATGACTCTCCTTGGCCCTGCATTGCTTGGCTAGCCCAAAGTCTGAGATTTTGGGGCAGAACTCATTGTCTAAAAGAATGTTGTGTGGTTTTATGTCAAAATGCAAAATCCTTGTATTGCAGCCTCGATGCAGGTACTCTAGCCTCGGCCCACGCCGATAACAATGCCATACAGTGTGCTCCAATCCAACTCCGCATCATTTTTCTGCAGCCCTTTGTGAAATATATACTTATCCAGTGACCCTTTAGGCATATACTCGTAAATCAAAGCTCTTTTATTCCGCTCGTAGCAGAAACCCAAAAGAGTGGCTATATTTACGTGGGAAGTTCTGGTGATGCTTACAACTTCATTCATAAAATCTTGGCCATTTTCTTTGGATTCACTCAAAAGTTTCACGGCCACTTCGTGACCGTCTGGTAACTTTCCTTTGTAGACAGTGCTGAATCCTCCTTGGCCAAGCTTGTTCTTGAAGGAATCTGTGATTTTCTTTAGCATTGAGTAACTATATCGCTTGGGTGTTTGTGTGGAATATGTCTTTATAATTTCTTCAATTTCGTCTTTGTTTGAGGTTCTCTTCCTTGTGCAGTAGATGAAGATGATGATGGAGATTATCAAAATGGTGCTTCCTGAAGCAATTGCAACTGAAGAAGGAGGTTTCAATTTATATGATAAGCAAGACAGTAATTCAATGTAGAAATCTTATGAAATTTTAGCAAAGCTAGAAGTCTGTAGTACCTATGATAAATATTTTCTTCAGTAACTTTCCTGAAAAAGAAAAAATGAAATAGGACAAGCATATAAAAGTCCTCTAAAGAAAAAAAAAAAGCAAATCTCTATGTTCGCATACTCTTCTCTTTACAGGAACGATCGCATACTCTCTTTCATACACATTTTCTCTTACTAATCTCTTGCTTTCTCTCATTACTTGTTTTAATTTCACTAATTTTTCTTTAGGTCACAGAGTTGAATACTGATTGAAACTAGATAGAACTGTTGCAGCGGTCTCGGAGGGAAAACAAAAACAGTTCAAAGTTTGAATTCATACCGGATCCGGATGGAGGAGATGCTGCAATCAGTGAGGAAGAACAGACTTCAAACCCATTAGAGGGAGATGAGCAGTAGCATCTTGTTTGATTCAGAAGTAAATCATAACCACAAACACCCCCAGGAACACTGCAACTTCTACATACTTGAGCGTCAACCTTTGGCTCATACAAAAACTCTGCTCTGATATTCTGCTCCACCTTCTGCAAATCCGCAAGTTCTGTTAACAGCAATGATGGTGAAATTGGCACTACTGCACTTACCTTACAATATGCATCAGCATTAGCGGTCGTGTTTTCAAATGGTACGTAGCTAAATTTAGTTCCGAAACAAGTGGGGTTGCTGCATTCATAAGATACAGGAATGATCGCATAGATGGGAATGGACGAGTTTTTGTGATCTCCCCAACAAAATTGATCCGAAAAGTCGATTTCAGCTACCATAAGAATTTGATCTTTTGTGGTGAAACCCAGGAGTTCGAATTTTGCTCCAAAGATTTGTGTGGTTGTGCGGCGGCTTCCCTCGCAATTGAGCTTCATTGCCTCGGGACGACCGCAACTTCCGGTTCCGTCGTATCTCCAGAGAGGAAATTCGATGGTACCAACACTCTCGCAGTTCAACGAATCCTTGCAGTTCAAGAACCATTCTTCATAAGCAGAGGAAGCAGGAAGAGAGATGAGGAGAATGAGGAGCATGGACGCTAAAGAAAGGTGTAAAAGAGGAAATGGGAAGGATCTGGAATTCATTTCCAGTGAAGAGAAATCTGAGTTTTGCAATATGGGAGAAGAAGACATGGTAAAGGATTCGTGAGAACAGAGCAGTATTGAAGCAAAGTCATGGGAGTTAGTGGATGCGTGCTTAGTTGACTGGAGCAAACACTCCAATAAATTAAAAAAAGTTTTCACATGGAGGGCAAAAATTCAACCCTCAAACATTTATTGTAGAATTCAAGCTATCAACTACCCGTTTGATAAGGGATTTTTTTCAAAAATAATGTATTTTTAAAAATAAAATACAGATTTCAGTAGGTCCGAAACTAATTCCGAAGATAAGGGAGGTAAATCGCAGGCAAGGAATGCGATTTAAGATAAATCACAAGAAATTTCATGCGATTTAGGCTAAATCGCGTCGAGTGCCCGCGATTTTGGGGACGTGGCTCCACGATTAAGGCACGTGATTTTAAAGAGATGATAATAATAAAAAAATCGCGTAATGGGAAAATGGCACGTAAATCGTACGATTGGGATTTTGCTCCTTCCAACTTTGCTCTTTAGTTCCTAATCATGGATCCACCCCACCAAAATTCAACTGTTCAAACACAAATCCCCATCAATTTTGTGAATTATCAAACTGTACAGCAAAAACCCAACTCGATGAACTGAGATTGAGATGGAAATATTCGTTAAAATTGGAAACAGGACGATGAAATGAGAAGCCAGTCTTCGATTTCTCTATTTATGTTACCTTTCACTTCCAGTCATCAATTTTTTTTACAGAAACCAACTCATTTCGATTCCACCGACATAATCGGAAAGGGTGGCTTGAGGATGAGTTGGAAAATCGGTAGCCATTCAAGTGTCCCTCGTAACAGAGAGAGTTCCATTTTTTTTTTTGTTTCCCAAATGTACGCAATTTACGTGAAAATCGCGTGCAATATACGCGATTTACCTTGGAATCGCGTATAATGTCTGACTCACCCAACCTTCACACGTGGATGACACCGCATCAAATTAATACGATATTTTACTTCAACTGCCGGTACATTATTTTCGTCAATAGTTTGTGTGCATACCTTAGTTTTAGATTTTCTTTTTTATATTTAATTTCTATTTTTTATATAATTACTTAAAAAGCTACACTATTTTTGTAATTTTTTAAAACATTACATTATTGATGAAATTTGCCCGATTCATAAGCATTCGTTTTTTGTTTTGGGTATTTAGTTTTTAGTTTTAAAAAATATGCTTACTTGATAACCAATCAAAATTTTTGTTTTCTATTTTTTAAAATCAGTAGATTAAAATCATTTTTGAAATCTTTAGTAGATTAAAAAGTATAGTTTTTGAAAACTTCTATTTTTCAAAATCTCATTTTTTCTTCTAACACTCAATTTTTTTTTCTTTGAGATATTTTTCTCTCCATATTTTTTCTATAGTTCTAAAATATTTGTCTATCTAAATTGGTCTCTCTAGAAAATTTCTCTCTCTCAAATTTTTATCTCCCTCGCCAAAAATTTTATTGAGTTAATAAAAATTGGTTGGAATAACAAAAAAGACAAGACAGTATTTTTAAAGTTTTAACATGGTAACATGTATTCTATCTTACCATGAAACCACAAACAAAAAGCCTTACCCACTACCATTTGGTGTTGAGGATTTGCTAATCCAAGGCATAGTAACAGAATCCGGGGATTGTGGCACTGAACCAACCTTCAGCTCATCTTCGCTTAATATGTCTAATTCTTCTGTCTTCCTTCTGCCACAACTTCGACTTTCTATATTCTTTAGAATTTCCAAAGCTTCCAACATCGACGGCCTCATGTCTTTCACACTTTGCAGGCATTGAAATGCCAACCCTGCAACTGCATATATCATATCTCTCACACTTTGATCCGTTTCAAATCGAAGAGATGGGTCTACAAAGTTGTGTAGATCGTTGTTTTGGATCTTGTTGATTGCCATTGTCCACAAGTTAATCTCATGCCTGTGCCTTGTGACATCAACTGCTGGCTTTGAAGATATCAACTCAACCAATACGACCCCAAAACTAAAGACGTCGCTTTTATTAGTAAGTTGATAACATTCTTGATACTCTGGATCGATGTAGCCAGGAGTTCCTTGTGGAGCAGTTGAAACATGGGTGGCTTGCGTAGGAGAAAGGCAAGACAATCCTAAATCGGCCACTTTAACACTTAAGTTCTTGTCAAGAAGAATGTTGGTGGTTTTAACATCACGGTGGATGGTCTTAGAAGCATGGAGATAAGCCAGAGCACTTGCAGTCTCTATGGCAATCTTCAACCTTGTAATCCATGGAAGCTCACCGGATTTTGCTCGGTTTCCATGAAGATGATCGGCTAGAGTACCGTTCGGAATGAACTCATACACGAGTAGGAGTTCACGAGAGCGTCTAGAGGTGCATCCATAAAGGGTTACTAGATGTTGGTGGTGCAAACAAGTGAGGATCTTCACCTCATTCATGAAATGTTCAACTTTCCTGTAGTTGTTTTCGAACAATCGTTTAACCGCAACTTCACGACCGTCTCGAAGTTTGCCTATGAAGATATCAAAGCACAGACAAATGAATTAGAACTTCATACTCTAATCCATATGCTTATGTCAGAAAACTAAAAATATGGACTGATCTTCACCATAGTAGACGGTGCCAAAGCCACCATCTCCAAGTTCTTTGGCTGGATTGAATTTGTCTGTGGCTTCTTCAAGCTCGCCATAAGAGAACAGAGGTACAACCATGTAGTTTTCTCCTTTCTCAAGTTCCTTCGATGGAGGATCAAAATAATTGTTTCCAAGGGGAAAGGAAGAAGCATGGGCATGCTTGTTCTTCTGCAAGCGCAGCAAGATGAGAGAAATTGTACCCATTAAAATTATGCCTCCAATACCACAACCAACACCTGCCATGGCATTCATTTTTCTTGTTAAGTTTGTTGAGTTTCCAAACGTAATAATAATGTATGTAATATGAAATCGAGGTCTAGTATTTACCGATGACGGTGTTCTTCCATTTATCATTGGACTCTTCTGTCATGGTAAGCAATTGGGAAGCAAATCGTTAGACGATTGTTTTACCAGAAGAATGAGAAAAAACAGTCAAAACACATAACATTATGGCTAGGCAACTTTAACACAAGACCAAGAACAGAATTAAGATTTTCTAAAAAGTCTCTTTGCAGGTTTCGAGATGAGGTTGATCAGGATAAAAGCACACATACTAGTTGCTTTGGAATCCACACTGGCCACCACTGTCACAGTTGCTACGCTTTTGAGCAGTCCAATTTGAAGTGGTACCATCTTCAAGATATCAGAATAAATATTCCTCAACAACCCAGAAAAATCATCTGCCCATTACTTAGGGGCACCTCAAGAATCGGAAAAGAAGTACATAAGCTCCAAAAAGCAATCATGGAAAGCTGAAAAAGAATGGAGTTTGCTTTTGCTCGAACAATCAATTGGGTAGCTATAATTGGGAGGAAGGGAGGTGCAGTTGTAGAAGAAGAAAAGAATGGCTTTGGTAGGAGATATCTTTGATGTCATAATCATCTTCTGAAATTCTTATAACTGGGTTTTCATCTTTGCAGGTGAAGCTTGGGTATCCACAGAAGGAGCTGTGTGAACGAGCTATTCAGAAAGACTAGCATATATTTGGACCCATCCCGAAGAGTTAGGAGCATAAGCTTCAAACTTTTTGTCTGAGGACACAGTTTGGCAGGTTAAAGCTGTAAAGATGACGATGAAAAGAAAAGGGGTTCTCCTGAAATTCGTAAATGGAAGAAAATGATTGAGTTTAGAATATAGAAGAAGAAGAAACAGAAAGGTGGGAAAATGAAGAGAAGTTTTTGAAGAAAATTTCAGGTGAACCGACCATGTTAGAATTAGATTTAGGGGGTTGTTTCTTGTCACAAGTCATTCAGAAGACTAGGAAGTGGGCCACCGGAAATGATTCATAAGATTGCTTTTGAGAATTTTGTGGCATAAAAATTCATATATAACTTTGAAGCAAATGGAAGAAGAAGAACGAGGAATTACCAAGAGCATGAGCTGTTCCGCAGAAGTAAGGATGTATTTCTCCGCTTCTACAAATGCAGTAAAATGGGTACGTTCCGTTTCCTCCGCAATTGCCGCCATTTCTCTCGCAATCGTTGCACGCCACAGTATACAAATTCCCGTATTCCACATCGAACCCACGTCTCACAGCCTTCTCCACTAATCTCGTTCTGTTCTTCAAACCTTCTTTCAACCCTTCCATCGTAACCTTCACATCGATGTTCATCGTACACTCCTCGATTAGCAGATTCCAAGTCGCCGCCGACGGTTCGAAAGCATAATTCGCTCTCCCATTCTTCTCCTCTTCCGAACCGCAACTAAATTTGTACGTCTCCGGAATTTCCTTTTGCGCCGAGCAATTGTACCGCACGGAGATGTTCTGATCGTTCGAGGAATACACGAACAGATGGTGATCCAGAGTCGCCGTTTGGGTTTGATTTTTAGGGCATAAATTATCGAATAGGTCCGATCTTGCGATCGTCATTCTGTGATCCGACTGGTTGATTTTCAGAATGTTGTATTCCAGAGAATTGATTTGAATGGTGGTGGTTCGATTGTGTTTGCATTTGAGTTCGAATTCTCGCCTCCCGCAAAACCCTTTCCTCTCATTCCCCCAGAAGGGATAGGCTATGTTAACCAATTCTCCGCAATTGTAACTGTGACCGCAGGCTTTAAATTCATCAATGGCGTCTACGGTGAAACATAGCGAAAGATGAAACGCGATGAAGAAGACGTTACTGATGGTGGTGCTTTGGGATGTTTTCATTTTCTTGAGCTTCTGAACAATGAAACGATCAGAAAGAAAGAAGGAGATAATCCCGGCTATCAATTTTCAAGTCTCACTGACTGTGAAGTGTCGTCTTCAAAGAAAAGTCTGAACAAAAACATGAACAGAAGAAGAGGAGATTGTTTGAATTAGTCAATTGTTTAGTCAAAGGAACAAATTGGTCAAATATGAGAGACTTGGAACTTTCGTCAAGGATTATGGAGATCTAAAAGAAAAACCCTTTCATCCTGTGTAACAGATGAAGATTACGATGGAGATTATTTGAGTTTCTGATTCAGGTAAAATGGTTTCTTGATTTGGCAGCCAATTTCAAGTACTGAATGGTAGAAAGTAGTAAAAGAAGAATGAAACACAGAGAGAAAGGTGGGTTTTCAATTATAATAGTTGAAAGAATGTTTACATGTTGGAGATTTTGAAATGAAGAACTCTGTGGCGCCTTCTCATGGGGTTCAATTGGACTTCAAAAAAGAAAGAAAGAAATGAAGCTAATTGTTAAACTGAGTGTTGTAAATATGAGCTGGTGGACGCAGAGGAAGAAGAAGCTGATCCAAACAAATTGGGTTTTGGCGGAATCTGTAAGGCATCAGCATTCCCTTCCAACATCCCCACCACATCGCACATCGACGGCCTCTCCTCTGGAAATGTTTGAATGCAACTCAGCCCCACAATTATCATTTTTCTTGCCATTTCTTCTTCTTCCTCTGTTCTCCCCCACCAGCACCCTCCTCCCTCCATTTCACTCTGTGTAAGATCCTTATATATCCAATCGGGGAAGTACTCTTCACTGCTCTCCCCTGCTCCTTCATTCGGATTCTTTCTTTCTCCCACCATCTCAAGAACCAACATTCCATAGCTATAAACATCAGACTTGGGGGAAACTTTTCCGAGGTTCCTAAATATTACTTCCGGCGCCATGAATCCCGCCGTCCCCTTCACGCCGGTCATCGACACGTGACTCTCTCTGGCCCTGCATTGCTTGGCAAGCCCAAAGTCTGAGATCTTGGGGCAGAACTCATTGTCCAACAGAATGTTGTGTGGTTTTATGTCGAAATGCAAGATCCTTGTGTTGCAGCCTTGATGCAAGTACTCTAATCCTCTAGCCACCCCAACAGCAATGCTATAAACCGTGTTCCAATCCAACTTTTCCACATTACTTCTTTGCGGATCTTTGTGAAATATGTACTTGTCCAATGACCCTTTGGGCATATACTCATAAATCAAAGCTCTTTTGTTCCGTTCGTAGCAAAAACCCAAGATAGAGACTATGTTTACGTGCGAAGTTCTGGTGATGCTAACAACTTCGTTCATAAAATCTTGACCATTTTGATCTCTTGATTCATTCAGAAGTTTCACGGCCACATCGCGGCCGTCCGGTAGTTTTCCTCTGTAGACGGTGCTAAATCCTCCTTGGCCGAGCTTGTTGTTGAAGGAGTCTGTGATTTTCTTCAGCTTTGAGTAACTGTATCGCTTGGGAGTGTGTGTGGAATATCTGCTTATAATTTCGTCGATTTTGTCTTTAGGGATGCTGTTTCTTGTGTGATAGATGATGATGACGACGAGGGAGATTATGGAAATGATGCCACCTAAAACAATTGCAACTGAAGAAGGAAGGGTGTCTCAATTAATATGCTCAATAAAGCAATAATGTAATGCAAAATCTGGTGAATGGTACAAGAAATGGTACCTATGATTGATATTTTCTTCGGGAATCTGTATGATACTCCTGCAAAACAAAACATAGAAGTATTTAGAAGTGATTTTACAAAAATGCAGACAGTGGATTGGTTTTTAAGTGCTATTCTTTGAAGAAGAACAATAGTGGTGTTCGCCCCATTAAAGTTTTTAAGTGCACGAGATAAATGTAGAAAGGGAGATATTTTTTCTATGGTTCACGGTAATAAAGAATTATCAAATTTCCAATGAAGTAAAGTGAGCATAATTTAGTGGTATTGACATATATCTCTAATTAAGAGGTGGTAAGTTCTAAGTATTTTTCTTCTTTAGATACTTTATTTTTCTATCTCTCATATTTTATATACCTAATATGGATGATATACTCCATATTAGATATGTCACCTAAAATGAAGTATATGGTTGATGTTGATTTCTTTCTCAATTTATGAAAATAATAAGAGTAAAATTGGAATAGAAATAAATAAAATTTTTACTTTTAAAATTTTGTCATTTTGCTGCAATGTTTACAAATGTGGCAAATATTTGTCTTTCCGGTTTTTTTTTTTTTTTGACAAAACAAATATTTTTCTTACCCCTTAAAAATATTATATTTTTCTCTATAAAATTGTAGATTATTTTAATGGATGGCAAAATTAGTATTTTTTTTTTAAAAGAAAAGTTATAGGTATTTTTAATTTTGTTTTTTTTTAACAAAAGAATGTGTAAATATGACAAATTTTAATATTCATTAATGTGGGTATATATATATATATATATATATATATATATATATTGTAATTTTCGCTTTTGGCCTTATCTTTGTTTTTTTGTTTTTGTTTTTTTTGACATCTCATTATCTTTGTTAGTGATTTATAGTTACCATTAATTAACTCTTTTTTTAAGACATCAATTAACTCATTTTATAGTAATGAATGATATAGTTATAAATTGTTTACTACCGCTCTAAAAACAAGTGATTTACTATTATTTGTTATTCGAACCATGGCAATTGCTAGCTGACTCCCATGGTAATCACTGCATTACTACCACAATAGCAATCCTAGTACCATGGTTTTGCCAGCATGCTGTGGTGATCGTGGATTTACCCTGGAAGGGTAATTTTGTACAAAGAAAGTTGAATTTGAGTAAAATTTAATCTTTATGCAATATTTGCATATATTTTTTTAGTGTGCTATATTTGCTTAACATTTTACTTATATTTTACCATATGTGCAACTTTCCTAACTTTTCTTTTTGGTAAAATACACTTGATCCCTAAGATTGAAGATATGTTTCAATTTTATCTTTAATTTTCAAAAAGTGACAGTTTGATCCCAACTCTTAGAAAATGATTACTAATGATTATAATGTTATAGAAGTGAGTTGGAAAATAAATAAAAAAATTTCATATAATTAAAAATAATATAAAATTTATAAAATATGCAACCTTTCAACTTGTTGTATTTTACCCATTCTTTCTCTTAAATCTAAGGTCTCAATCTTTCAGCTCTATTTCTCATTTTCTTTTTTTCAATAAAAAAGTAAGATTATGTTTGATAGGTGATGACTCTAGTTGGTTCGTTCGTTCTTTTTTTTTTTTTTACAGAAACTCTAAAATTGTAAATAAAAAACGAAAATTTATAGGAAAATTGAAATTTTAAATTAAGTATTCAAAATTTTGTCACATTTATTATGTATTTTATGAGAAAAAACAATAAAATAATACTTTTATTGTTTGGAAAAAATTGGAAATAGGGATAAAAAAAATAAAAATAATTGATTTTGTTATTTAATAATATGTACGAGAAACGAGAAATTCGAGTAATTACCAAATATTTATATTTTAAAAGAACAGAAAACGACAAAACAACAAAAGAGAAAAGTTTTGAAACGGGCCCTTCCTTTTGAGTCCATCACCTTCAGGTAGTAGCAGGTGATAGAGAGCTAGATTCCGTAGTTTAAAAGCAAAGGAGGAATCAAACGTACGTACCAGGAGCAGCCGCAGCTCTACAGGCGGATGGCTGCGCATCTTGGCTTTCGCAAATGCAGTAAAATGGGTACGTCCCGTTTCCTCCGCACTTTCCCCCGCTCTCCTTGCACCCCTCACACTCCGTCGAGTACAGATTCCCGTACTCCACGTCGAATCCTCCTCTCAGAGCACTCTCCACCGCGCCCGTTCTGTTCTTCCCGTTCCCGCCTTCCCACCCCTCTCTCCTTACTTTCACTTCGACGTTCGTTCTACATTTCCCCTCGAATTGATTCCTCCAAATCGTCTGCATCGCGTCGAATGCGTAATTCCCGCTCCCGTTCTTCTCTCCTTCCCCCCCGCAAGAAAATCTGTAACTCTCTACGTTCTCCCCTTGCAGCGGGCAATCGTACCACAGAGAGATTTGGAGATCGTTTTCGGAATATCTGAACACATTGTAGTCCAAATTCGCCGTTCCGGTTTTGTTTTTAGGGCATAGGTTACCCGGGACTAGGAGGTCTGATCTTGCGATCGTCATTCTGTGATCCGTTTGGTTGATTCTCAGGACGTTGTAGTCGAACGAGTTGATTTGAATCGTGGTGGTTCGGTTTCGTTTGCAGTTGAGCTCGAATTCTCGCCGCCCGCAAAACCCCTGCCTCTTATTCCCCCAGAAGGGATAGGTTATGTTTACCAATTCTCCGCAATTGTAACTGATACCGCAGGCTTTAAATTCGTCATCGCCAAAAGATGGCGAAAGATGAAACGCGATGAAGGAGATGAACAAGAAGTTGCCGATGAACGTGTGGTTTAGGCCGAAGGAGGTCAATGAGAGATGGATAATTCTCATTTTGTTTAGCTTCTGAACAACCGGATTCATCAGAAAGAGATGTAATCAGCTCATGATTCTGTAGTTTTAGCTGCAGTTGAAGTGTCATCTTCACAGAAAGTCAGAGCATAAAAAAAATGAAAATCCATCTGTCGTTGACATCTTTCCCGAACCCCACCATCAGCTGATGAGTTTCTTCATCTCCTTCGTTTTCATCAGCAACAAAAGAAAATGAAAGGAGAGACGACTTTAGGCAACATTGATATATGAACGTGGAACGTGGATCTCCTGCTTCGACGGATAGTATCTGCTTCTTAAGAAATTCTCAATGGAGTGAGAATTTCCCAAGGCTTCCGTGGACTAGATCAAAAACTCGTAGTCCCCTGGCTGAAGCAGTCCATCTCTGTAAGTTGCTTAAAAAAAAATTCAAGTCAAAGTTTCTCCATTAATTATTTTACAGAAGCACTTTCATGCTTTCCATTATACCATATATAACTTTGAATCAGTCGATCGTTTACACAAAGATATTAAAATCAAAGAGTCTTAGATCACAGAGATGCTCCTAATGCTAAAATGTTTTGGTTTGATTGCGTCCAAACAGCAAAGAACAAGTCAGTGCCATTAGTTCGAGGGGGATGAAGAAGAAGGATGGGGCAGCGTAGTTGAAGTAGTTGTAGGAGTTCCCATGAAGTTGGGTTTTGGTGGAATCTGTAAGCCATCAACGCTCCCTTCCAACATCCCCACCACATCACTCATCGACGGCCTGTCGTCTGGCAATGTCTGAATGCAATGCAACCCCACAATTATCATTTTTCTTGCCATTTCATCTTCTTCCTCTGTATTGCCCCAACTACAGCCTTCATCTGTTTCACTTTGTGTAAGATCCTTGTATATCCAATCAGGAAAGTACTCTTCACTCCTCTGCCCCACTCCTTCGTTAGGATTCTTTCTTTCTCCCACCATTTCAAGAACCAACATTCCATAGCTATAAACATCAGACTTGTGGGAAACCTTACCAATGTTTCTAAATACTACTTCAGGTGCCATGAATCCTATCGTCCCCTTCACACCCGTCATCGACACGTGACTCTCTCTGGCTCGGCATTGCTTGGCAAGGCCGAAGTCTGAGATCTTGGGGCAGAACTCATTGTCCAAAAGAATGTTGTGTGGTTTGATGTCGAAATGCAAAATCCTTGTGTTGCAGCCGCGATGCAAGTACTCTAAGCCTCGAGCCACGCCGATGACGATGGTATAGAGTGTGTTCCAATCCAACCCCATATCACTTTTTTGCGGATCTTTATGAAATATATACTTATCCAATGACCCTTTGGGCATATATTCATAAACCAAGGCTCTTCTATTCCGCTCGTAGCAGAAACCTAAAAGAGTGGCTATGTTTACGTGTGAAGTTGTAGTGATGCTAACAACTTCATTGATAAAATCTTGACCATTTTCTTTGGATTCATTCAAAAGTTTCACAGCAACGTCGCGACCGTCTGGTAGCTTTCCTTTGTAGACGGTGCTAAATCCTCCTTGGCCGAGCTTGTTCTTGAAGGAATGAGTGATTTTCTTCAGCTTTGAGTAACTGTATCGCTTGGGTATATGTGTGGAATGTCTCCTGACAATTTCCTCAATTTCTTCCTTGTTTGAGATGCGTATCCTTGTGTAGTAGATGAAGATCATGAAGAGGATTAAAAAAATGATGCTTCCTGAAGCAACTGCAACTGAAGATTGGATTCAGTAAAGCAATTAGCAATGCAATCGAGAAATTGGGTGAATGGTACAATTAAAAATGAAGAGAAGGGTTTGGTTATGAAATTTAAGCATAAGCTAGAACTCTGTAGTACCTATGACTAATTTTGTCTGAAAACTTGACTTTCCTGCAATAGAACATAAAACATGGAGTACGGTTAAGTAATTGAAGTGCTTGATAAAAAGAGCAAATAATAGAATGTTTATTCAAGAGTTTTTGTATAAATAATCTTAATCTTACTCTATGGCACATTGTTTATAGTAAACATCTAAACCAAACCAACCTGAACCAGCTCGGTTCGGGTCGGTTTTTCGGGTTGGCCCAACTTCTTTCAGCCCTACTAATTTCTCTTTACCAACATATGTCTTTTCTGGGCTATCGGGCCTGTTCTTATTTTTATGTTTTTCTCTCACTTATTTATGTGGCCTGTTCTTATTTTTATGTTTC
The DNA here is from genome assembly GCF_001995035.1 of Momordica charantia. The sequence goes on from NW_019104497.1 coordinate 1,332,072, forward strand.
GTAGACATCAATTTTTGTGTGAAAATATGTATTTACCCTCTCCATTTTTTATTCAATTATCACTTTCTCCTCCCTTTATCTCTCCTCTAAAAATTCAACTAATTTCTCTCACTTATTTACTCACCATAACAAAAACCCTAAATATTTATTGCTATCTTCTTCCTTATCACTCTTATGCCGTCTTGAGAGCGGGAGCGAGAGCCTTTTTTTGTCTTCTATTTTTTTTCTTTTTTATGTGGGAGACTTATGTGAACTCTTTGTTTGACCCGTTCTTTTGTTATTTGTTTTTTTTTTGTTTTTTTAATTTTAAGCTCTACAATAGAGTCAAAGATTGAGAGTAGATGTATGAAAAATAAGGGAGAGAGAGGAGAGAGAAAAATGCATGCATTCAAAATCAAAACAAAAAAAATCCAAAGGAAACAAAAAATCGAATGGATGTGGTGTAGAAAAAAATGGAAGAAAGAGAGAGGAGTGTGCGTCTTTGAAAATTTTGATAGTAAAAAAAATAATCAAATCACAAAGAGAGGAAAATGATCCACGAGAAATGGAAGAAAGAATAAGAGAGAGAAAGAGAGAGCTGAGATGAAGAGGAAAGAGTAGAGAAAATGAGAGATACGTAAGGAGGGGTAATTTATAATTTCACCATTTCATAATTGGCCTTTGAAAAATATTATTCAGTTCGATTCCCGTCTTTTCTCCCGTCTTCCAGAAGAAGGAAAAAAAAAAAGCATACACACTCTCTCTGATCTCTTTTTAATTTTTCACTAAATTCTCTCTCATTAATCTCTCTCTTAAAACACTACTTCTTCCATTTCTTTCATTTTAGTAATTTGCAATTCTAAAACTATTTGTTAAAGCGGAGCAAAAATTTAAAAGAAGATCTAAGAAAATACTTCTGAAGAATTGAAATTCATCAATAAGATAATGTTTAAAGCCTATTTCCCAGGTTAATTCATAAAATCTCAAATACTTCACTTTGAGTGTGTCAATTTTCAAATGAATATTTTTCTTTAGTTTTTAAACTTTGAATAAAAAGGTTAATTTTCGTTAATTATTTGACAAAAAAATCTAAATCTATTTTGAAATCCGTCAAATTAGGGTATAATTTCAAACATTTGTTAGCATTTGATGCAATGGAAGGAGGAGAACGAGAAGGGAAATAGAGTTACTAGAAGTAGATATGCTTGTGCAGACGTAAGGATGTGCATCTCCTCTGTCTCCACAAATGCAGTAAAATGGGTACGTCCCGTTTGCTCCGCAGTAGCCGCCACTTTGCTTGCACACGTCGCACGCCATGGTATGCAAATCCCCGTACTCCACATCGAACCCTCGCTGCAGCGCCTTCTCCAGCCGCGC